>VMBQ01001199.1:136999-190650 GCA_007657795.1 Dreissena rostriformis
AGCGTTGTTTTTTTGTTTTGTTTTTTAATTTTTAGCAACAGTGACATTGACCTTGATCCAATTAGCTCCAAATTCAATCCCAAGCGAGGTTTCCATACATGTTTGCTATATCCAAAAAGTGAATGTAATGTACACTAGTTATCTGCCAAAAACACCTGGCTGACGTCGCTCGTGCCAGTGCGCCCGCCCTCCAGCGAGCATCAATCCTGCCTCATCTTATTACCAGCATTTTCAACTTCGTTACATGCCTGGTTAAAAAAACAAATGACCCGTGACATTTCTTTATCTTTAACAAATCGCATGCCTTAAAGACGATGTACATTCGTATAATGTTTTATAAACTGTTTGTTCTATTATGTTCTGTTCTCGCCAACGAACCAACGTAGAACCGTTTAATAGTCGCAAATGGAACATGTTTTAGCGCATTTCATTGAACAAACAATGTAAAAAGAAAAACGTTCTAATGTTAATTTGGAATTACAAGAATAAAATAGCATTCTTATAATAGTTACGTATGCAAAATCCAAATCAAAAGACGTCTACATAGTGCGATGTCTGAACATGTAAACCTATTCTTATTACGAACATGTAATGCATTCAATTTGCTCATATTACAGTCAGTTGTTTACATACCAAATGTTCGAAATAAATACCTATGTAAATAACTTTACAATTAGGAAAGCAAGTGTATTGATTAATTGATATGTTATAATGTCTTGTTCAGTCGATCAATCATGAAATGGGTAAAAATAAAGTTTGGATTATTTTCTATATGTTTTATCATAGTGTCGTGGACGAATGCTAATAAAAATAATTATTATAAAAAGCATAAATAAAACACTAAGTTTATACAATCTAGGGCGTAACGGCATATCTATATATCTCTGATATGAACGTAAAAACCAACAAAGAAAACGTAATATAATTGTGTTTTTCTTTCCTCAATCGATCTGCAGCAAGACATATATAATGTTTAACTCAGCTTCGCAATTATTGCATCAACCAATATAAAGAAGTATAACTCAAGAAGCTCCAGCAGTATTGTGTTCCTATTATACTCACGTTCGTGGTCCTTCATTTATGGCAAGTGACCACATTACATTACAGCACAATACGAAACAACATACCACACATAGTAGAATACAGCTGGGGTCACCGCCTTGGAACGGGCAATGCTAAGCACTGGGTTATTTCATGCTGGAAGATACTATATGCATAAGTGTTTCCTAATGCCTATGAGTAATACAAGGTCATGTATGTACTCGCATGAACACTCGTAACTTGTACGATAGCAGGTACGTAACATCATCAGTATGAATTGTTGATCTTACTTGGGCTCTGGTTGAATGTCATATTTATCCTTCTTGTTCATTTTCGGGATTTTACGAACACCCTGATCTTACTTGGGCTCTGGTTGAATGTTATATTTATCCTTCGTGTTCATTTTCGGGATTTTACGAACACCCTTATGTAAACTCCCTCTCTGCAGTCAACGGAAATCTAACCAAAGAATAATCTAGTGAATCCGTTGAACTTTCTTTGGTATTAAAACGTTCACTGGCTATCTATCTTGAATACACATCAATCGAAAACACTTTGTAAACGAACTGTAAAGAAACGGTAAGCTTCCTGTCTCACTATATTTTTTTTTCTAAACTCAGGTTCAGACTAAGTATTAGGCAGGATCGTAAGGGCCTATGAGAGGCGCATTTTCTAATGTTATTTGAGTGTGTAGGTGTCGTAATTTAAAACGCTTTTTATACCAACAAGTGTATGGGATCTGTCATCAGTTGCTGTGCAATTATAGTATGAAATGCTTTTAAGATCTGACAATTGCTGAATTAATTGAGAAGAAAACGCGCAAAAAGTTGTTGTTGTTATACCAACAAATGCTGTTCATGCGGCCAGAAATCGGGATACGGTGAATTGAATTGTATTTGTATGTATAATGAGATTGAGAAGTCACGGCAGAATTATGCTTACACTGTAAGCACTGTACAATTGCTGTTATCCAATATCGTTTGTTGATGCACACTCTTTTTTTTTTTGTCTTTCTGATGATATGCGTTTTCACTTAAATGTTTGTTAAGAGGCACCACAACCTAATGACTTTATGTCTGTCAGCATGTAGTTGGTCTACGCGTGAGTGTTGAGTTTGTAAACTGTTGTTATGAGCATCTAAGTAATGCAGCATGAGTTATATAAATGAATACACTAACAGCAGGAATAAGGAACGTATAACAACAAAAGTAATAGACGTTTTGTTTCATAATCAAACTTAATTTCACAACAATATTAAGATTGTGTAAACAAGCACGAGGCGTTCGACCAATGTAAAATCGATGAACATCGCGCATAAATCACAGAATGATCTTTATGTTTGATTAAGTTTTTGGAGTTTGCATTATTTAGCGGAATTTCATTTAAGTAACTATCACCTGGCCTACGACATCTAAAGAAGTTATTAGAAGGTATACATAGTTCATATGGTCAATTGATCATTTATAGTCCTGTGATCACTTGTAGTATGTTTACCGAGTTTCGTGATATTATTTTATGTACTTGACACGTTATTTCAGATTTCGAAGATGGACAAACATATGTATGGAGAAACAGATAGACTGTATTGACAGACAGAAAAATGTCAAATATGTATCCCAATGCTACACGAGTAATATCTTATGCACCTTTTGAGTTACTACAATATCAATGATTGTTCTTATCTTAGTATCAGTGCCCTCATCTTTTGAACACTACAAAGTGGTGGATTATCATCACGTCAGCGTTATAACGTATATCACGCTTAACCCATTAATGCCTAGCGTCTAGAAAAAAGGCCTTGTCAAACAGCGTAGACCCAGATGAGACGCCGCATGATGCGGCGTCTCATCAGGGTCTGCGCTGTTTGCTTAAAGGAATTTCCGTAACAAATATTCTAAATATAGATAAAAATATACTAGACATCCCTAATTTTGGAAATAAAATGATCCCATTTAGAAGTAAGAGTCCACTAGGCATAAATGGGTCAAGTTCCTTTGGATGAAACGCGTTTCAGGTTTTACGAACCAACATATGGACAGCCGGAAAGACAGACAGACGGATGGACAGATGGAGGGGACTAAACTCGACATTGCAACAAACACATATTGATATCTCCCTTCTTAATTTGATTCATTTTATTTTGCAAATCGAAGATGTGTGTTATATCGCTTCATTTATTTTATAATCTTCGAAGCCACTGCAATTGAAATCACTCATCATTTCCGGAACTGAACTCCCCACTGTGGGTTGTTGTTTGTAATGTTTTGCGTTTTCATTGAATTACTTGCTTTGTGAAGCACCGCTTTGTAATATATTTACCTGGGTTGCCATTGATAACGTTTTTTTTTATGTCTCTGGTATGCGATCGTTGTGTGCATTACTTCACATCAAATAACGTGTTTTAGCAATATACATGTAAAATTATTATACTGCGGTAAACGAAACCGCAACGCAATTAGAAGAAACAACAGTTAAAGCAACAAGAAACGGATGACAAAGCGATTCAGCTCTTTTTGTTAGATATGCCGTTACGCCCTAGATTGTAAAAACTTAGTGTTTTATTCATGCTTTTTATAAAAATTATTTTTATTAGCATTCGTCCACGACACTATGATAAAACATATAGAAAATAATCCAAACTTTATTTTTACCCATTTCATGATTGATCGACTGAACAAGACATTATAACATATCAATTGTATAGTTATTTACATAGGTATTTATTTCGAACATTTGGCATGTAAACAACTGACTGTAATATGAGCAAATTGAATGCATTACATGTTCGTAATAAGAATAGGTTTACATGTTCAGACATCGCACTATGTAGACGTCTTTTGATTTGGATTTTGCATACGTAACTATTATAAGAATGCTATTTAATTCTTGTAATTCCAAATTAACATTAGAACGTTTTTCTTTTTACATTGTTTGTTCGATGAAATGCGCTAAAGAATATGCACCATTTGCGACTTTAAACGGTTCTACGTTGGTTCGTTGGCGAGAACAGAACATAATAGAACAAACAGTTTATAAAACATTATACGAATGTACATCGTCTTTAAGGCATGCGATTTTTTAAAAATAAAGAAATGTCACGGGTCATTTGTATTTTTAACCAGACATGTAACGAAGTTGAAAATGCTGGTAATAAGATGAGGCTGGATCGATGCTCGCTGGAGGGCGGGCGCACTGGCACGAGCGACGTCAGCCAGGTGTTTTTGGCAGATAACTAGTTTACATTTATTTTTACATTCACTTTTTGGATATAGCAAACATGTATGGAAACCTCGCTTGGGATTGAATTTGGAGCTAATTGGATCAAGGTCAATGTCACTGTTGCTAAAAATTAAAAAACAAAACAAAAAAACAACGCTCAATAAAATGAGTTTGAATGGAGATTTTTTATATTAATAAAAAAAAATAGTGTACTGAAATGTTTTGTGTATGTTGCATACATTTATACATAGCTTGTGATTCCTTTTGGGAACGGCTAGCTCGATATCAAAGTAACTGTTTCGGAAAATTGAAAAAACATTTTTCCCGCTCAATAGCTTGCTTTTTTTATAGGGGTATTGTTTATAAAGTGTGTGTGATGGTAGCTTGCAACTCATAGGCAGATCTTGTATGGGAGTGCACAATTACTTAAATTAAATTAATAAATATAATGTCTTAATTATACATTAAATTTAAATAATTTGGTAATCTCAAGGTAGGTCTACATATAAGCATCTTGTTAAAGTTATTGAGCAGAAAACAGTTTTTCTATTTTAAGTTACAATGAACTTAAACTTGATGGAACTGGTCCCAACTGCAATTCTAAGCATGGTTTGAATCTTAGCTACAAACATGCAAAACATACAGAACAATACCCCAATAAAAACTCAAGCTATTGAGTGGAAACAGTTTTTCTACTTCTATATATAGCAACAGTGACCTTGACCTTTACTCGAAAATTTTCAAAAACAACCCAAGCTGGTTATCCATGCAAGCTTGATATGGCCTAAAAATTTCATTAAAATTGGTCGATGCAAATTAAAATAATTGACCAGAAACCACTTGTTTCCTTCAACAGGAAATTGCATGACCTAGCACCAACAGGTAATGGCATCACATAACATTCACAGGCCATAACACGATACGGCATAAACATGAAATAATATCACATTGCTTGAGCAGGAAATACAATAACATGGCATTAACAGGCAATAACATGAAATGACATAAACAGGCAATAACACGAAATTTACTCGATTTTTAAAACTGAACTATCGACCTGGATTTAAAGTACACAATACACATTTAAAGAACACACTTTATTACCTGTAAACGTATCTCCATTCGCACATCGCAGTCGTGGAAAATTGCAACGTTATCTGTTTAAAGGCCCCTTCTTTTACTTGATTTGTGATAAAACAACATTTTGTAATAACGCATGGACTCGTATATCATAAGCGAACATTCATTATGTATATTTTTTATTTTATTTTTTCAATTTTCCCCTATTCCCATATGCATGTTAAATGCAATTTGTTTTTGTTTTTTCGTTATACAGATGAACTAATAAATAATTTCGAACGATGCGAACCTAAGTTCTGATATTCAGGTAATCCCATGAACGTCTTGTAGTTAATCGTCCAGTTAATACCATTGGGCCTTTATTACGTTCAAGGAAAGTTCAGCATGAAAACACGTGCGTCTCGTTATTTCATGGGGTTATCAGCAACTAATTATTTACTCGCCCAGAAAAGTCGAACATATCGTTTATGATTACGAAATACCGTAAGGGCCATCGTGGTTACACATTAAAATCCAGAGGGCGATAGTGCGATCAGCTGCTGCTCGTAAATTAATAGTTTCACCCATTAAAGATTATACATGATACATTAAACTGCAATACAATGCAGTGAACAAACAAACACCTATGACCAACAGAAAGGCGCACCAAATTATATGTTACTGCAAGTGATCAATGGTCTAAAACGCTGAAATGCTGATTACTACACAGTGAGCTTAAGATCGTAACCACAGAGTTTGTTTAAGTTTATTATACATATAAATTATTACTTTGCATCATCGTGGTGTTTAGGTTGTTACTGCAAGGGCGTTTAAAACATTTTGAATAAAGGTTACCATTACCATACATGTACTTCCAATGTTTAGCAAACAACCATAGCAATAAGGATGCTATCGTATGATGAATTATATTCAGCAGATATTGGTCTCTCTGTTTCAGAGTGATGGTGGAGAAAGGTGGACATGTTTATATGAACATATTACTTATATCATTAAATGGAAAAACAGGTCAACACAATTAAAAAAAAAAATACTAGCCCGCCATCGCAAATCAGCGTGTGTTCCTTAGATGTTTCACTCGGAGATCAGGGTAAATATTGGTTATACGAGGAGCAATGATTAAACCAAAATGTTCGTTTACATGATTAAGACAACGTGTTTCAAGGAGGACTACGCGTATTTGTATTTATCTATGTTGTTTCACTGGCATAATTCGTGCGATTGTATCGGGTAGTGAAGAAGACGCATATATTATCTAGTAAATGAACATGCCCTCAGTTTGACAAGTGTACGTGCACCTGTTATTACGCATATAATAATAATAATAATAATAATAATAATAATAATAATAATAATAATAATAATAATAATAATAATAATAATAATAATAATAAAAATAATAATAATATTAATATTGTTTTTAAAATTACTAGTATTAGTACTATTATTATGTTTTATTGATAAAACGTTTTGGAATTATTTTAATAAAACATTCCTTCATGTAAACTGTGCTTAATACAAACCAGATGCATGTCCTCTTCTTAATAAACATAGTAGAGCAATGTATGCAATAACGAACGATGTATTCTAACTAACAATTGAGATCACTTCACTTACGTCTGGTGTGGGGCTTTAGTACAAATAATTTATCAGTTCAGTGACCTAGCGACAGAGCTCGCTAAAGCGTCAATTGGAACTATACCGAATACGTAGACTCGGTGCCAATAGGTGTTAAATATGGACCCTGGTGGTTATAATGTGCTGTCAGAGAGCAATTGTTGCTTCCATTAAGCTAACAATTCAACGCTCACGAATTGTCAAGAAGCTGGTATTGAATGGCGATAAAAGTGTCGAATAAAACAATGAATACCGGAAGCATAACTTACAGTTTATGTTTGAAGCTTTTCTGGCCTGAGTAGATGATGACAACTGCATTGAAACAAAGCGACAGCCCATAATGGTTTGTAAGTTACAGAAATGAAATACATAAGTAAGATGTATGATGAAATGCATGTTTATTAATGGAACCCTGAAATAAAATCAGACGTCTATAACTGTGTTTAAAAAAAATGAACAGAATGAGTTTCTTATTAATTGACATATACAATACATAAGTAAGATATATGCAGAAGTGCTTGTTTATTAATGGTATCCTGAAATTGAATAACATGTCTATTAATGCGTTAGAAAAAAATGAAACTTAACAAAATGCGTTCTTATACAAGTAAACAACATACTTAATGAAATACAAAACCCACATTCAAATCGGTAAAATAATTACGTCTTGGTAACATGTTTTCGATTAGTTTCCGTATGCAAGAACTAGTGGTGCCTCGATTGGGACTAAAACAATATGTACTTTAATGTATAACCGCTCATAGCACGTTCTCTTAAAAATGCGATTCTTAAAATATACATGCATTACTTAACGAGAAAATATTTATCTCTGATATGAACGTCCAAAGCCAAAGTGTAAACGTAAGATAATTGTATTTATTTTTCTTTCATCAATCGATCTGAAGCGAGACATATATAATGTATAAAACAGTTTGGCAATGAATGCATCAACCAAATCATTTCTTTCTGGAAGATAATATGAACATAAGTGTTTCCTAATGCCTATGAGTATTACAAGGTCATGCATGTACTCGCCCTAACACTCGTAACTTGTACGATAGCAGGTACGAAACATCATCAGTATGAATTGTTGAACTTACTTGGGCTCTGGTTGAATGTCATATTTATCCTTCTTGTTCATTTTCCAGATTTATCGAGCACTTTAATGTAAACTTCCTCTCTGCAGTCAACGGAAATCCAAACAAAGAATAATTTAGTGAATATGTTAAACTCTTTTGCGGTTATAAATTGTAATACGTTTGGCCGTAAAACATTCTCTTACTACCTGTCTTGAAAACAGATTAATCGAAAGCACTTTGTAAACGAACTGTAACGAAACAGTAAGCTTCCTGACTCACAGAGACTCGCACAGCCTGTGTGCTTATCGGTCTCTACCTGTTTACGCGTACATTTTATTTTCTAAACGCATGTTAATTCTGTGTATTATGCAGGATCGTGAGGGCCTATGGGAGGCTGATGTCTGGTGTTATGTTTTTGTGTATTTTTTGTAAATGCTATTTAATACCAACACATTTATGGGATCCAGATGTTACTGTTTACCATATTTCATTAAACAAGTTTAGGAGTTGTATGAGATAGCGAGCCTTTGTCGAGAATAATAAAAAAATAAACTAGACGAGCTGAATAACATAATTATGGTTAAAAATGACGACGAGTGTCAGATGTTTCTATCGCATCCAAAACGACGATCAGCTTTTTTTATTTGGTTATAGATTCTAAAGCTTTTAACTGATGTGATATCACTCAACGTTATCTACTTCATTTCGCCACAATAGCGTCATAGGATTGGTCAGTCATAGAAAAGTGGAACAATTCAAAAGATCAAACAATTGCATCTTAAACACGTGCAAGATATGAAGATTTGTAATTCTTGCACTATATATGAAAACGATCCCACTCAAATCATATCCAGTCAGACGCTATTATGCTAGCCGTAGATTAAATCTGATGACTTCTCAATAGAGGTCGCTTACTGGTGACCTTAACCAAAGCCAATGAAATTGCCTTCAAACGGTTATTGAACAAACCATTTAACGTAATGCGTGAAATTCACTTGCTCATAGAGGTTGTAAATCGTCTTAATAAATGCAATATACAGTGTTACCAAACTGTAAATAGATCGAATGACCATGATTTATATCCGAGGATCAGCTGGAAAAGCATGACGTTTTCAAGAACATTTCTAACTGTCATCTGCAAAAAGCAATTTGATTGGACGCACCAGGACCGAGCTTTTTTCTGGGAATTTCTGGAGACGTTAGATTTGATTTGAATATGATTGTCGGAAAACATGACAAAATGTTTGATTAATAAATATTATAATAGTATATAACACCACATTTTACCGTTTGTTCAAGAAGACACATGAGTTGTTAAAAAAAAGAACACAAAGATACAATTTCAATCTTACACGACTATTTTTTAAATAATGTTCTAGTGTGGTTGTTGTCTTAATCATTTGTGTACGCCAAAATACTGTCTTGTAGGATGGCCGCACACGCTTGGAAGGAATCTACACTGCATACACTCGCATACCAAATGCCTTTTGACAGAGTGTTGAATACATGAACAATCTGGACATTTTTGGAGGGGTATAACATACCATAACTTTAAATACACAAATAAATTCATTGAGTAGTAATAGTAGAGTAGAGTATTTACAACTTATTGAAAACAATAAACAATCAGCATTTGAACGAATGTACGAAATTAGACTTACGTAGGAAGGGTATGAGATGCTTTTAGGATAAGAAACTGAGAATTTCTCTAATTCACAGAGAAGAAAACGCAGAATAAACTGTTTTACCAACACATGCCAAAATTTGCATACCGTGAATTAAGTTGTATGTTTGATGTATAACGAGATGGAGAAGTCACAGGAGAATTCTGCGTGCACCTGTTGCAAACGTAATATTTATACAGAACAGAATACTCTCTCCTGATCGCGGGGATGATTTATCACAGGGTTACGAACGCACGTTATTCACTTCTTGCAGTAGACGTTCTTACTGTATTCAAGTAAGCAACTCCGTTTTATGAGTACACTGACGAAGGGAACCCCGATATATAAATAGTTAAAGGTCATAATTCACAAGATCACTTCGATTTTTTTTCAATGAATAGCTAAAAAGACCGCAATTCTAACCATACTATATTAGATGGCAAAGTTAACACATACAAGCAACTAAAAACTAAAATGCAGAGACATTACAAAAAATACACATCATGCATTCGTTTCAATCGTTTGAAATGCATGTACAGACGACTTTCTTCTCAATTCCATACATATTCTATTACAGTAATACCGTCAAACTGATATGCGACCTAATTGAAACTACATTGATGAAACTACAATTGGTAACAAAAACAAAACTACCACCACACCTGTTTCTCAATTTAAGAGGCACTTGAATAAGAATAAGATAGCTAATGATCAGGCTTTTATATGAAGTATCGGCAAACAGAAATATGAAACAACCAATATTTTCTGAACATTACATATTTAATCAAAGATGTATGAAAACCTTATCTGGCGCTTGATGAAACTTAGGCTATGTTGTTGTTTTGTTTTAAATTCGCAAAAAGACACAACACAAAAAGTACGGAGATGAAGATGGTTGTTTTGATGCAAAGAATGAATATAATGAAATGAACATAATTTGAGTCGCGTTCTGAGAAAACTGGGCAAAATGCATGTGCGTAAAGTGTTGTTCCAGATTGGCCTGTGCAGTCCGCACGGGCTAATCAGGGACGACACTTTCCGCCTAAACTGGATTTTCGCTACCGTAACGAAGAGACATCATTTAAACGAAAAATTCCATTAAAGCGGAAATTGTCGTCCATGATTAGCCTGTGCCAACTGCACAGGCTAATCTGGGATGACAATTTACGCACAAGCATTATTCCCAGTTTTCTCAGAACGCGACTCATTTTGTCAACGTATGGTATGTTTCGGAATAACTGTTCAAGATATATGAAAACATTTGACATATAACTACGGGTTCTTACAATTTAGGCATTATGAATTGCATTTTACCAGGAGATTCCCAAATTCCGAGAAAAAACATGAATGCGTCATGTATTCTACAATTGCTAATACAAGAAGCCACAGTCAAGAGGTAACTAAACTTTATCATGGTCTTAAATGAAGCTCTTTTTACTCAAAGGCACTTCTAACGCTACACTTAGATGTTTCACATACTCTGGATATTTTTATAAACAGAAATCATCAATAAAAAGAAGTGACCATTGTATAACACAAACATCATAATACAATACACAATACAATCGCAATACAAACCAATAAATCAGCTTTCAATATTTCATTGGCGTTCTTGACATTTAATTTGAATTTATCAGGTTTGTTGATGAATTATATTTAAACGAGCAACATTACTTACAAATAAAACTTCACACAATGACACAATTTAAGAATATCTTCTTTCAGAAAAAAAAATAACCAGTCCATCTAATCCTATTATGTTCTAAATAAGTATTAATTCCTGGTTGTCCAGTCTCATGTATGTCAACTAGTTGCTCTGATGGCAGATTGAAACATGTTTCTACTTGATAACCCGTAATTCAGCTGAATGCCGATAAAATGTTCATCCATTCAGGTTTGCAGGTCCATTCAAGTTCCCGTAGGCAACAATGTGTTGAAGGTCGTGTCTTCACATCCATGATAAACTCGGAACAATTTGTTTAAAATAATATTTCGTTGGGGTATTTGTCTTGTATGTGTAATGAGATGATTGTGCAGTACAAGTGTTGCACGTGCGGTAGGGGCTTGTGTTTAACTATATGGATGATTTTACGGCCAATCTGCAATCGTCTTACTGCACACATATGCTTTATAATCCAATACAGAACAAAAACGTATTTTCGATCATATTATCCCACGCGAAGAATAATATCATTACGATGGATTGAACAAAACGACAAATATAAACAAGGTGTGAAATTCACCCTAACCTTCTGATTTCTCACAATTACTTCTAGCCAACATTCTCTCTACCCTGTTTGATATTCATTTTGTTTATATTGTGCTTATATTGTGAGAAATATAAATATATACAAGCCATTGCTAAAGACGAAATTCTTAATGGAAATAATTACTATAAATAACAACAGAAAAGTATTTAAACACCGTAAATGTCTGTGAAAAGCCGTTATTCTTGTTAACAATCGGAATGGAATTTGACAGCGTAGTTATAATCTGTTGTCAGAGAGCACTCGCAGCTTCCATTACGCTAACAAGAATATCTGCATATTGACGGGCGGATGTAAAAGTTTGGTGTAAGAAACAAGCAAAGCCGGAAACGTCACAGAGCCGGTTGGAAGCTTTTGAAGGATTTCAGTTTGAGGACAAAGGTAGTCCATTTAAAGAAAGTGACAACTCTTGAAGGCGTTCAAATAGAACTGCAAAACATGTAAACTAGAAACGTATTTAAATTACATTTATTACTGAGACATTATTGTTATTAATTTAATTTAAATAAGTGAGCTATCACATAAAGGATCTGCATATGAAATTTAAGCAGCTATCACACACATTTTATAAACAATGCCCCTATAAAAAAAGCAAGCTACAGAGCTGATTTTTTTTTCATTTTTAGTAACAGTCTCTCGAGCCAATCATTTCCCAAATGGAATCACAAGCTATGTATGCATTTAAGCAACATACACAAAATGTGCATTCATATTCAAGTTATTATGCATACTTCTTTTAATTTTTAATTTTGTGTAACTGCAACCTTGACCTTTACCCGCATAAAATAAACTTACATGCTAGGTCTGCGTATAAGCAACCTACATACAGAGTTTCAAAGCATTACTTACATCCAAACTAACGTTATTAACCGGAAACAAATATTTTTTTCAAGGAACAGTGACCTTGGCCATTTTCCGAAACGCTCCATATATAAGTTTAAGCTAGGTGTTCATGCAAGCTTTATATTGTTCACGTTTTATCAAGAATGATATATACAAACGAAAAATATTAACCGAAAACAACTTTTTGCCGGTTTGTTCACTAATGTTAGTAAGATTGACTTTGACCTTGACATGCCTTTCCACAAATGCAATCTCATTTATCTAGTTATTGAGCCGAAACATTTTTTTTTATCAACAGTGACATTGAACTTGAACCAAAAATCTCCAAATTCGATCCAAAGCGTAGTCTGTGTACAGGTTTGCTTTATCCAAAAAGTCCAAAAAGACATGTGGTCGCGTTGGCGTAGTGGATATGGTGTCCGCCTAGCGACCGGGAAGTCACGGGTTCGATCCCCACGGTGGGAGCGTTCTTCAGACCCCCCCCCCCCCAAGACACCAAGTACTCGATCTACCCATGAAGCAGACACGAGAGCGTGTTAATAAGTCTTAAGCTTTAAATGCAATCGAGCTAAAATAAATAGGTTTAAACTAAAAAGTCATTGGTAAATCCAAACTATGTATTTAGATCATAAACCACCTGCCTGACGCCTCTCGCCCGCCCGCCCGCAAGCCACAAGCATACCTCATCTAATAACCAGCATGTTCAACTTCGTTTAATGCCTGGTTAAATAAAATTGACCCATGACATTACTTACTTTGAACATGGTATGCCTTATAGACGATGTACTTTTTTTATAAACTGTTTGTTCTGTTCAGTTTTGTTCTGCTATGCCGGTCAGATTAACCAACACGAACATTTTAGAACCGTTCAATAGTCGCAAATGGTACATAGTTTTCAGCGTGTTTCATTGAACAAACAATATGATTGAAAATGTTGTAATGGTCATTTTAAAGTATAATAATGAAATTTAAAAAGTCTAATAATAGCTAACTATACAAAATCTGATTCAAAAGACGTCTATATAGTGCGAGATTTGAAAATGTAAACCTATTCTTATTACGCACATAAAATGCATTACATTTGCTCATATAAGAGTCAGGCTACATGCCAAATGTTCGCAACAAATGCCTATGTTCACAATTGTACAATTAAGACAGCCATAAATATGGACTGGTTCGCGTTTTCGTCCGTTTTTGTTGTTGTTGTTACTGTTGTTTCTACTGTTTGCGTTGCTTTTTGTTAACCGCAGGTTACATAATTCTTAACGTATGTTGCTACAACACGTAATTTGTTGTGAAGTGGTGCATAAAACGATCGCATACCAGACGTATAAAAATAAATCGTTATCAATGGCGGCCCAAGTAAATCTATAACAAAGCGGTTATTTACAAAGCAAGCAATTATAAATTGAAAACGCAAAACATCATAAACAAAAACCCAGAATGTGGAGTTAATTACTGGAAATGCTGAGTGATATTTATAGCAATGGCGTCGAAGATGATAAAAATGAAGTGATATAAAATAATAGTGCCATTGAATGTTGCTTATTCTTAATGGTACGACATTTGGAGAGAGGCCCAACGCTTCATGGATTTTTTAACGGACTTTGCGCATTGTTACATGAACTGTTCTCCTGGTAATGTTTTAGGAGTTTCAATATTATAAATATTTGTGAATAGTATTTATATGACTTTTTATGTATATAAGTTTGAATTAGCAACATAAATCACTTGCCTCCCGAAAACATTTTTTTTCTTGCTTGTAGGACGTTCTGAACGAATTAACAACCTCTTTAAGTATATCGAATATATGTGTAGCATTGCTTAAGTTCTCGTTAAATAATAAACGTAGATTTCAATAACAGCAGAACTGAATATGTTTAAATTCATGAATACAAATAAACATAAATCAACATTGGAAGGAAACAAAAATAATTACAAGCAAATATGAGGCCATCGCAATGCATGCTAATAGTTTGTACACTTAACAGTTGCTTGCCTGTTTTATGAACATCTCATCACGGTAGTTTGCAATACTTTGCAATAGACACCGGTACACATTATGAAAGTTGAAAGTGGCAGCCTTTTTTGGTATTTTGCTTTGGTGAAACGAGAACAAGTCCTTCTGTATTCTAAGTAAGTGTGTAACATTTGGAATGCTGATTACATTTGAATCGAGGCATATGGCGATAGATTTTCTTGTAAACTTTGGACGAAGGTGCTTATAATGTGCTGTCAGAAAGCAATTGTAGCTTCCATTAAGCTTATTATCCAAACGTTCACGAATTGCCATGAAACTGGTCGGAATTGAGATTAAAGTGTCGAATAAAACACAAGCAATGCCGGAAGCATAACTTACAGTGGCTGTTGGAAGCTTTTCTGACCTTTGTATTTGATGAATACTGCATTGAAACAAAGCGACAGCCCATAATGTGAAAGTTACAGAAATACAATACATCAGTAGGATATATGCAGAAGTGCTTGTTTATTAATGGTAACTTAAAATTGAATCAGATGTATATAAATGCGTTAGAAAAATGAAACTTAACAAAATGAGTTATTATACTAGTAAACAACATACTTATTGAAATACAAAATCTGCATTAAAGTCTTTAAAACAATAACATCTTGGTAACATTTTATCGATATGTTCCCGTATGCGATAACTACTGGTGCCCCGATTGGGACTAAAACGACATGCACATAATCATATAACCTTTCGTAGCAAGCGTTCTCGAAAATGCGATTTTGAAAATAAAATGTTTTACTTAAAGAGAAAATATTTATCTCTGATATGAACGTAAAAACCAAAAAGAAACCGTAATATACTTGTGTTTTTCTTTCCTCAATCGATCTGCAGCAAGACATACATAATGTTTAAACCAGCTTCGCAAAAGAAGTGAAACTCCAGAAGCTCCAGCAGTATTGTATTCCTATTATACTCATGTTCGTGGTCCTTTATTTATGGCAAGTGACCAATTGCCAAAAACAGTACATTACGGCACAATACGAAACAACATACAACACCTTGTAGAATAAAGCTGGGATCACCGCCTTGGAACGGTCAATGCTAAGCACTGGGTTATTCCATGCTGGAAGATAATAGATGCATAAGTGTTTCCTAATGCCTATGAGTATTACAAGGTCATGCATGTACCATCCTGAACACTCGTAGCTTGTACGATAGCAGGTACGTAACATCATCAGTATGAATTGTTGCACTAACTTGCGCTCTAGTTGAATGTCATATTTATCCTTCTTGTTCATTTTCAGGATATAACGAGCACACTTATGTAAACTTCCTCTCTGTAGTCAACGGAAATCCAACCAAAGAATAATCTAGTGAATCCGTTGAACTTTCTTTGGTATTAAAACGTTAACTTGCTACCTATCTTGAATACAAATCAATCGAAAGCACTTTGTAAACGAACTGTAAAGAAACGGTAAGCTTCATGTCTCACAGAGACTCGCACAGCCTGTGTGCTTATCGGTCTTTACCTGTTTACTCCTATTTTTTTCTAAACTCAGGTTCAGACTAAGTATTAGGCAGGATCGTGAGGGCCTATGAGAGGCGGATTTTCTGATGTTATTTGCGTGTGTGGGTGTCGTAATTTAAACGCTATTATATACCAACAAGTGTATGGGATCTGTCACCAGTTGTTATACATTATTAAATTATGAAATGCTTTCAAGATCAGAAACTGACAATTGCTGAATTAATTGAGAGGAATTGCGCAAACAATAATTGTTACACCAACAAATGCTGTTTATGCGGCCAAAAATCGGGATACGGTGAATGGAGTTGAATGTGTATGTACATTGAGATTGAGAAGTCACGGCAGAATTATGCTTACACCTGTTGCATACGCGATATTTATACAGAGCATAACACTTTCACCTGATCATGGAGATGTTTTAGGTTTACGAACGAACTTTATTCACTTCTTTTGCAGTCGACGTTCTTACTGTGTTAAAGTAAGCAACTCCGTTGTGTGAATAACACGATAAAGGGGAAACCGATATATAAATAGTAAATGTCATAATTCACGAAATCACTACGAAATATAAAATGTAAGCTACCACCACACACATTTTATAAACAATGCCACACCCTATAAAAAACAAGCTATAGAGCGGTTGTTTATCCATTTTTTGAAACAGTCTCTCGAGCCAATCATTCCCAAATGGAATCCCAAGCTATTTATACATGTAAGCAACATACAGAAACATCTCAGTACAATATTTTCATTTGTACTCAAGTTATTAAGCAGATATCAGTTGCTCATTTTAAACAGCGACCGTGACGTTTATCTGTTTAACTGTTACGAAATTAACTCACATGCTACGTCTGCATATAAGCATCTTACATACAACATTTCGATGCAATACTTCCATCCAAATTCAAGTTTTTCACCGTAAACGAAATTTCTTATTTTTAGACACAGTTACCTTGACCTTTTTCCGACAAGCTAAATATAAAATTAAAACTAGGTCTTCATGAGAGCTTAACATCGTTCAGGTTTTGTCATGATTGATCAACACAAGCCAAAAAATGCTTCCGACAACACAATTTCTTCTGTTTTTTTTTATAGTTTTAGTTACAGTGACCTTGACCTAACGGGCAACACATGCAATCCCAAGAGAAGTTATCGTGTCAGCTTTCCACACACAAAATTGAATTGCAATATCTCCACTCAAACTCATTTTATTGCGCGGAAACTCTTTTTTTTTAATAACAGTGACATTGACCTTGACCCGACTAGCTCCAAAGTTAATCCCAAGCTAGGTCTTTATACAGGTTTGCTAGATCCAAAATGTCAATGTTATGCAAACTAGTTATTAACCAAAAGCCATCTGCCTGACGCCGCTCGTGCCAAACCGCCCGCCCGCCAGTCAGCCTCAATCATACCTCATCTTATAACCAGCATTTTCAACTTCGTTGAATGTCTGGTTAAAAATATAATTGACCCATGACATTACTTTATTTAAACATCGTATGCCTTAAAGGCGATGTACATATGCATAACTCATTATAAACTGTTTGTTCTGTTCTGTTCTCACGTAATATTCAGCGTATTTCATGTAAATTATAAAAAAATTAATTTAAGTCTAATAATAGTAAAATAATGCAAAATCCGAATCAAAAGACGTTTATATAGTGGGATATCTGACAATGTAAACCTATTCTTATTACGCACATAAAATGCATTATATTTGATCATATTAGAATCAGGCTGATCGTGTATTGGTTAATGGATATTTAATAATGCCTTGTTCTGTCGATCAATCATGAAGTGTGTGAAATCATCATCATCATCATCATCATCATCATCATCATCATCATCATCATCATCATCACCATCATCATCATCATTATCATCATCATCATCATCATCATCATTATCATCATCATCATCCTCACCATCATCTGATGGCGTTGTGTTTTTTTAACAGTATAAATAATTATACATGTATATTGCTAAACCACTAAATTTCCTGTGAAGTGATGCACAAAACGATCGCAATACCAGACACAGCCAAAAAAAAACGTTATCAAAAGCAACCCAGGTTAATCTTTTACAAAGCGGTGCATCACAAAGAAAACGCAAAACATCACAAACAAAACACAGAGTTCCTTGGGGTGTTAAGTTCCTGAAATGATGAGTGATATCAATTGCAATGGCTTCAAAGATCATAAAATAAAAGAAGCGATATAAAATAGTATTGTCATGGAATGTTGTTTATTCTTATTGGTCCGACATTCGAAGAGCAGTCCGCGGCTTTATGGAGGTTTAATTGAAATAAAAGACTAGCGAATAGGTACATGAAATTCCTTCCTGGTAATGTTTTCATAGTTTCAATATCCCTATTTTGTGAAAAGTATTTATATGACTATTTCTGTTTCTTAGTTTGCAAACTCTGAGTGTCGGATAAACGTGTACATTTCACGACAAGCAATGTTTATACGACAGCCGCATGTACATTATTATGTAATTTATGCGCAATGTAAATCGATTTCACAAAAGTCGAACGTCTCGTGCTTGTTTACACAATCTTAATATTGTTGTGAACTCGGATTTGATTATGAAACGAAACATGTGCTACTTTTATTGTTGTACAGTCTATATTCCTGCTGTTAGTGTATACATGTTTCTAACTCCTGCTGCGTTACTAAGAAGCTAATAACAACAGTTTACAAACTCAACACTCACGCGTAGATCCACAGCATGTTGACAGACATAAAGTCATTAGGTTGTGGTGCCTTGTAACAAACAGTGAAAACGCACATCATCAGGAAGAAAATACAAAGTGTGCATCAACAAACGGTATTGGATAACAGCAATTGATATTTTGACGATAGACTTTAACATTTAAAACAATTGTACATTTTTTTATTCATTTTTTTATTCAGAAAGACAATTATCTTAACTTTATATATCTTACTTAATATCCAATGTATAGCCTGGCATTGTCATGAATGAAGCAAAAGTTGCAAGCATCGCCAAGAAAAAGGTCGGCCAAACGTACACGGCAATTAAATCTAAATGACTAATGACATGATTTAATTGATCAGCTGCTGCTTGTAAATTAATGGTTTCACCCATTACAGATTGCATGATACATTAAACTTCAATACAATGCAGTTAACAAACACCCATGACCAACAGAAAGGCGAACCAAACTATATGTTCCTACAAGTGATCAATCGTCAACAGAAAGGCGCACCAAACTATATGTTCCTACAAGTGATCAATCGTCAACAGAAAGGCGCACCAAACTATATGTTCCTACAAGTGATCAATCGTCTAAACACGCTGAAATGCTGATTACTACACAGTGAGCTTGAGATCGTAACCACAGAGTTTGTTAAAGTTTATTATACATATAAATATTACTTTGCATCAGTGTGGTGTTTAGGTTGTTACTGCAAGGACGTTTAATACATTTTCAATAAAAGTTACCATTACCACACATGTACATCCAATGTTTAGCAAACAACCATAGCACAAAGGATGCTCTCGTATGATGAATCATATTCAGCAGATTTTGGTCTCTCTGTTTCAGAGCGATGGTGGGGGAGGTGAACATGTTTATATGAACATATTATTAACATAATTAAATTGGAAAACAGGTCAACATAATGCAAAGAAAATAACCTACCCGCCATCGTAAATCAGCGTGTGTACCTTAGATGTTTCACTCGGAAATCAGGGTACATATTGGTTATACGAGGAGCAATTATTCAACATAAGTGTTCGTTAACATTGATTAGGACAACGTGTTTCAATGAGGATTGCACGTTTTGTGTTTTTATATGTTGTTTCTCTGACATAATTCGTGTGAGTGTATAAGGTAGTGTGCGGAAGATGTATATATTCTCAAGTAAATGAACACGAGCTCAGTTTGGCAAGTGTACTTGCACCTGTTATTACACATATAATAATAATAATAATAATAATAATAATAATAATAATAATAATAATAATAATAATAATTATAATAATTATAATAATTATAATAATTATTATAATTATAATAATATAAATAGTATTGTTATTAAAATTATTATTATTTGCATCATTATTATGTGTTAAACGTTTTGGAATTATTTCAATAAAGCATTCCTTCATGTCAGTTGTGCTTAATACAAACATGATTCATGCCCTCGTCTTAATATTGAAGCAATGTACTATTCACTTATTACTATTATGGGGCTGTAGTACTTATAATGTATCATTTCTGTGACTTAGCGACAGAGCTCGGTAAATCGTTAAATCGAATACGTGAAGACTCGGTGCCTATTGTGTTAACTATGGACGTTGGTGATTTAATTTGCTTTCAGAGAGCAATTGTAGCTTCCATTAAGCTAACAACTCGGCGCTAACGAATTGCCATGAAGTTGGTAGGAATGGCGAGAAAGTGTCGAATAAAACACAAGCAATCGCGGAAGCATAATTTACAGTGGCTTCTTAAAGCTTTTCTTGCCATTAATTTGATGACAACTGTATTGAAACAACGTGACAGCCCATACTTGTTTGTACGTTACAGAAATGGTATCCATTACTAAGATGTATGTAGAAGTGCATGTTTATAAATGGTACCCTGAAATTTAATAAGACGTCCGTAATTGTGTTTACAAAATGAACTTAACAGAATGAGTTTCTAATTGACAACGAAATTGAAATACAAAACCCGCATTCAAATCTGTAAAATAATAACGTCTTAGTAACCTTCTATCGATTAGTTCCCGTATGTGATAACTAGTTGTGCCTCGATTGGGACTAAAACGATATGCACATAAATGTATAACCGTTCGTAGCAAATGTTTTCGAACGACCGATCTTAAAAATATACATATCTTACTTAAAGAGAAAATAGTTATCTATGATTTGAACGTCCAAAACTAAAACCAAAGTGTCAACGTAAGATAATTGTATTTGTCTTTCCTCAATCGATCTGCATATATAATGAATAAAACAGCTTCGCAGTGAATGCATCAACCAAGTCATTTCTTTCTGGAAGATAATATGAACATAAGTGTTTCCTAATGCCTATGAGTATTACAAGGGCACGCATGTACTCGCTCTAACACTCGTAACGTGTACGATAGCAGGTACGTAACATCATCAGTATGAATTGTTGAACTTACTTGGGCTCTGGTTGAATGTCATATTTATCCTTCTTGTTCATTTTCCAGATTTAACGAGCACTTTAATGTAAACTTCCTCTCTGCAGTCAACGGAAATTCAAACAAAAAGTAATTTAGTGAATATGTTAAAAATTTGAATACGTTTGGCAGTAAAACATTCTCTCACTACCTGTCTTGAAAACAGATTAATCGAAAGCACTTTGTAAACGAACTGTAAAGAAACAGTATGCTTCCTGTCTCACAGAGACTCGCACAGCCTGTATGCTTATCGGTCTTTACCTGTTTACTCGTACATTTGTTTCTAAACGCATGTTCATACTATGTATTATGCAGGATCGTGAGGGCCTATATGAGAGACGGATTTCTGATGTTATGTTTGTTGTGTCGTTTTTTTGTAAACGCTATTTAATAACAACAAAGTTAATGGATCCGACACCAGCCAGATGTTACTGTATAGCATATTTTATTAAACGAATGTATGAATTATAAAAGTATGCGACCCTTTGTCGAGATTACTAACACATTTAACTAGACGAGCTGAATAACATGATTATGGTATACAATGACGACGAGTGTCAGATCTGTTTTATCATATCCTTTCCACGTGCAAGATATGAATTTTGTAATTGTGGTAATATATATGAAAACGATCCCACTCAGTCAGTCAGGCGCTATTATGCTAGCCGTATATTAAATCTGATGACTTCTCAATAGAGGTCGCTTTCTGATGACCTTAACCAAAGCCAATGAAATGGTTGCCGTCAAAAGGTTGTTGAACTACCCACTTAAAGTTATACGTAAAATTCACGTGCTCTTAAATCGTCTCAATAAACGTCATATACATGTACATTATGACCCACCTGGAAACAAATGACCATGATTTGTATCCGAGGATCCGAGGATCCATTGTTTCGAATGTTCAAGAAGACATACGAGTTGTGTTGTTTTTTTGTATAAACACAGAGTTACAATTTTAATCGTACACGACTTTTTTTGAAATTATGTTCTAGTGTGGTTGTTGTCTGAATCATTTGTGTACGCTAAGGTACTGTCTTGTAGGATTGCCGCACACGCTTGGAAGGAATCTACACTGCATACACTCGCATACCAAATGCACTTTGACACAGTGTTGAATACATGAACAATCTGGACAATTTAGGAGGGGTATAACATTCCAGCACTTCCAATACACAAATACATTCATTGAGTAGTAGTATAGATTATTTATCACTTATTGAAACAAAAACAGAATTTGAATGAATATACGAAATTAGACTTACGCACGAAGGGTATAAACTACGTTAAGGATAAGAAACTGAGAATTTCTCTAATTCATAGAGAAGAAAACGCGAAAAAAAATATTTTACCAACGCATGCCAAAATTTGCATACCGTGAATTAAGTTGTATTTTTGGTGTATAACGAGATGGAGAAGTAACGACAGAATTATGCTTGCACCTGTTGCAAACGCAATATTTATACAGAACAGAATACTCTCTCCTGATCGCGGGGATGATTTATCACATGGCTACGAACGCACGTTATTCACTTCTTGCACTCGACGTTCGAACTCTGTTAAAGTAAGCAACTCCTTTTTGTGAATAACATGACAAAGTAAAAACCGATATATAAAAAGTTAAAGGTCATAATTCACAAGATCACTTCGATTTTTTTTCTTTCAATAAATAGATAAAAAGACAGCAATTCTAACCATACTATAGTAGATGGCAAAGTTAACACATACAGGCAACTGACAACTAAAACGCAGAAAAATTACATACAATCCACACAATGCATACATTCAAATTGTTTGAAAAGCAGGTACACACAATTTTCTTCTCAATCCCGTGCATATTCAATTACAGATACCACCAAACTGATATGAAAACTGATTGAAACCACATTGACACAACTACAACGGGTCACCCAAACAAAACTACCACAACACAACTTCTAAATTTAAGATGCACTTGAATTAGTTTATGATCAGGCTTGTATATGCAGTATCGGCTACAAAAACACAAATATGAAACCACCAATATTCTCTGTACATGACACATTCAACCATGATAATCAAAGACGTATGAAAACCTTATCCGGCATTTGATGATACTTAAGGCCGTGTGTTTTTTTTAATAATTAAGCGAAAAGACGCAACACAAAGACGGCACAGAGATGAAGATGTTTCAGCAATCCATATAGTGGCGATGGTTGTTTTGATGCCAAGTATGAATATGATGAAATGAACCAAATTTTGTTCAGCGTATGCTATTTTTCGAATCATTGTCCAACATATATGAAAACATTTGCATATAAATACATTTTTAGGCATTATTAATTGTAGTTTACCAATCGATTTCCAGAGTCTGAAAATGCGTGTTCTGATAATTTGTAGAGAATTATTTTAAAGAAACAATAAATTAATGAATGCGTCATGTATTCTACAACTGCTAATAAATAAAAAAAAAACAAGTCAAGATGTAATTTAACTTAATCATGTTCTAAAATGTCAGAAGCACTATAATTTTACAATTTTAATGACCCTTTTCAATGTTTCTTCCTTTTGACACTCAAAGGCACTTCTAACGCTACAATTATATGCTCAACAATGTCTTGATATTTTTTTATAAACGGATATCATCAACATTCGCAATACATACAAACAAATTAGTTTTCAATATTTCCTTGACAATTTCTTTGAATTTATCCGGATGTTTGATGAATTATATTTAAACGAGCAACATCACTAAAAAATAAAATTTCACCCCATGACACAATTTAAAAATCTCTACTTTCAGTGAAAATCATTTAACAGTTAATCTCAACCGAGGATGTTCTAATTTAGTATTTATTTTTGGCTGCCCAGTCTCAGTTATGTCAACTCATTGCTCTGATGACAGATTGAATTTTTGCTAAGAAGAGACTTCATTTAAACAAAAAATGTCATAAAAACGGAAAATGTCGTCCCTGATTAGCCTGTGCGGACCGCACAGGCTAATCTGGGACGACACTTTACGCACATGCATTATGCCCAGTTTTCTCAGAACGCGACACGAATATTCATCCAATCAGGATTTCGGGTCCATTCAAGTTCCCGCAGGCTACAAAGTGTTGAAGGTCGTGTCTTTACATCCATGATGAACAATTTGTTTAAAATAATATTTAGTTTGGGGTAAGTTTGTCTTTTATGTGTGATGAGATGTTTGTGCAGTACAAGTGCTGCATGTGCGGTAGAAGCTTGTGTTCAACTATATGGATGATGAGTTTACGGCCAGTCTGTAATCGTCTTATTGCATCATTACGGTTGATTCAACAAAACGACAAATATAAACAACGTTTGGAATTCAATCTAACCTTCAGTGTGTCTGATATTTCACTCTTATTTCTAGCCAACATTTTTTTAGGCAGTTTGATTCATTTCGTGTTTATTGTGCTTTGATTGTGCGCAATATAAATATATACAATCTAGTGCTTACGAACAAAAATCGATAAGGAAATAATATAATTGTACTTACTAGTTTAATAACTACAGAAAATTATTTAAAAACCGTAAACGTCTGTGAAAAGCCGGTGCCTATTATTCAGATCCGTTATATATGCAAAATGAACAGTTGAACTGTAACATAACACTAGAAGAAATAACAAACATCGTTATGACGGCAAAGTCAAGGTCAGCTTGTGGAGTCGATCAGATACCCTACGATGTTCTGAAATTCCCTGAAAATATTGTTGTGCTACAGCAACCATTCCAATTGATCGTGGATACCAGCATTATACCAACTTTTTGGCGGAAATCTATTGTATGTCCAATCTTAAAAGACTCGACCACTGATGCTCGTCTAGCAATGAACTATAGAGGTGTAAGCTTATTGTCCTGTGTCAGTAAACTATACAGTTCACTTATTTACAAGAGGCTCACACATTATCTAGACGATAACGATATTCTTGCCGAAGAGCAAAACGGATTCAGAAGCGGCCGCTCATGCGAGGATCACGTTTTCACATTAGACAGTATTGTAAGGGACAATAACTCTGTATTCGCTGCATTTATAGATCTACGCAAATGTTTGGATTTTATCGACCAAGAGATGCTTTTGTATAAACTTTTGCTAAACGGAGTTGACGGAAAACTCTATAACTCTATAAAAAGAATATATATAGCCAAACAGTATCGTGCGTGCGAGTTAATGGTTGTTTAACAGAGTGGTTCCAGTGTGACAAGGGCGTGAAACAGGCAGACAACTTATCGCCGACGCTCTTTTCTGTCTTCGTTAATGACCTAGTAGCGGAAATAAACAACCTTGACCTTGGGGTCAAGATCGATGAAACTTTTGTATCGATGTTACTATACGCCGATGATATAGCCCTTATCGCAAACTCGGAAGCCGATCTTCAGATTATGCTTAACCAAATGCATGACTGGTGTAAACGATGGAGGGTACTCATTAATACAGAAAAATCTAAAGTCGTGCATTTTAGAAAGGGGCGCACACAACGATCAGATACCGCATTCAAAATTGGATTAAATGTGCTGGAAATTGTAGACAAATATAAAAGCGCGATTATTGTTTTCACTGTGAAATGCTTGCAAAAAGTGCCTGGAGAGCTATCGGGTCTTTTATAAATAAAATTCATAATATGAAACAAACTGGCTTTAAAACCTATGAAAAGCTATACAATTCGTGTGTGATACCTATATCGGATTACTGTGCATCCATTTTGGGATTTAAACACTTTCAATCAGCAGAAAATGTTCACCACCGGGCAATACGGTACTTTTTAGGTGTACACAGATTTACCCCTATATTAGCGTTACTAGGTGAAATTGGATGGTTACCGAGCATCTACCGTAGGTGGCTTGCAATGATTAGGTTTTGGAATAGACGTGTTAAACTTGACGAAAATAGATTAACTAAACAAGCATTTGATAGGGATTACAATTCATCACATACCAATAGCTGGTGCAGTGAATTTAAAACGGTCATGTCTAGACTTAACCTTACGGATTATTATAACCGTAAACGTCCCATTCCAATGGATTTAGCTAAAGAAAGCATGACTCAGTTTTATTCAATAATTTGGTCTAGAGACTATGAACGTGTTTCAAAGTTAAGAACATATAGAACCTTCAAAACTGAATTTGTCTGTGAAGAATATCTGACACTGAACTTAAAAAGAAATTAACGCGCTTTATTTGCGCAATTCAGAACCGGAATTCTGCCACTTAGGGTCGAGACCGGAAGGTATGTGGGTGAAGCCCCCGAGGAAAGACGGTGTTAGCTGTGTCATAGTGGACTGGTCGAAGATGAAACTCAATTTCTTGTTGAATGTGCTCTTTATGAGAACACGAGATCAGTTATATTTGGGAATATTTTGAACTCTGAAGAATATTCTACCTGTCAATCAAATAAAGATAAATTAGTTCTCTTGGTTAAATGTCATCCTAGAAAGTGTGCGAAATTTGTTGTTAATGCTTTTTATATCAGGAGCAGTATGTTATATAAGTAACAATATCTGTTGTATGCTGTTGTGTCAGTTTAAACTTTAAAATAATATAATTATGTAAATGAACTTCTAAGTATCAACTACGTATTACATATTTTTCAGAAAAATGCCTTCTTACTTATGATAAAATTGTACATATCATATTATTATTGAACTCTTGTTATGTTCTTATACATATATTATAAAGAAGATGCTAACTTATTCATTGAACTCAGTATGTTGCTCAAATATTGTATTGTCCATTTGTATAATAATAATCACGTTATATTTTACACTGTTGTTAAGGCGACTTATAGGCCTATTAGGCCGGGTGTTCTTTTATGAATTGTATATATGTCTGTAAATTCCCTGTACGTTAACACATGTCACTATAATAAAAGATTATCTTATCTTATCTTATTCTTGTTAACAATCGGAATGATGTAATTATAATCTGTTACCGTAGAGCGCACTCACAGCTTCCATTACGCTAACAAGAAAACCTGCACATATTTCCGGGAAGGCTGTACACATGTGGTGTGGGAAACCAGCAAAGCCGGAAACGTCGCGAAGCCGGTTGAAAGCTTTTCAGTGATTTCCGTTAGAGGACAAAGTTACTCCATTTAAACAAAGTGTCAACTCCTTAAGGCGTTCAAATAGAGATGCTAATTATTTGTTCTAGGAACGGTTCACATAGATCAAGTGCATTCATATTAATTGTGCAATATCCTGCGGATGCAATTTTATTTAAAGCCCCATTACTACTCAAAATCAACGAAAAACAATCGTACAATATTTCACAAAATAAAGATATAAAAATCAGTGATCCTTATAGCAATTGCCGAAATTTCAACGCTGGTAACATAGATTTGTGTAGATTCAAATGCTCGTTTTATTTTTTTGTGACACAATAAATTCCATGTTTATTTCCCGTAAATATATCTATCCATACGACACACGAACACTAAAATGGTCACATACTAGTTTGTGACAAGAAAACTTAAAAACAAGCATTTTGTATCTACAAACATCTATGTTACCAGAACACATGTGGCTTTGACATTTTGGCTATTGCTATAAGGAACATTGTGTTTTTTTTATTGAGTAACTTTATTTTAAGAAATATTTACGAAATTTCCGTTGATTTTTTAGTATTAATGGGGCAATAATTGTGTACGGACAAGCAGATCAAAAGTATATGGTGCCTGCTCAATGAAAATTAACAAATATAAATGTTCAACTAATCAAGGATAAATTATAAAAGGCGATTCGTTTCTTTATTTACTATCTTGCCCTGCATTAGTCATGACAATAAATGCATTATCCACGTTTTGTCTCTACAGCCTGATTATAATGCTAGGAAGTCGTTTTCTATATTGCCTGTGTGTATTACAAGGTCACGTTTGTAATCTCATAAGCAAAGGTAACTTGTACGATAACGCAAACGTAGAAAGAACAGTAAGATTAATTGAACTTACTTTGGTTCTGGCTGAATGTCATATTTATCCTTCTTGTTCATTTTCTTGATTTTACAAGCGCACCTGTGCGAACTATGGATACTTCCACACTGCAGTCAAAGGAAATTCAACCATAGACAATAGTTTAGTGAATTCGTTAAACTATTAAATTATAATCCGCAGCTTCAAAACATGTATGTTCTTCATCGATGTTGAATTTTAAGAACACACGTCAATCGAAAGCACTTTGTTTTAACTATAGACGAAGCTTTATATCTCTATGTGACTCATACAGACAGAGGGCTCATCAGTCGTTACCTGTTTACTCCTTCGTTTTAGTGCTCATATACCCAATGTAGACGAGGAATTAGGCAGCATTTGGCGTGGCCTTGAGAGACTGGCTGCTGCATGTGTCTTCTAGTTATGAAAGTGTTGAACGCTCAAAGACTGCGGCTTGTTACAAATTAAGTTTCAGGTCATGTCAAAATATTAGCACATTTTCAAGAAAGCTGGTTCTGGCGGAACAAAAAATTCAAATTCAGGTACTAGTTATTTATTAATAAGCTGTTCGCGCTGTTTGTATTGCTTAACAGTAAAAATACATCGTATTCTACAATGGATCAATAAATAAATAACAAATTATGATATAGATACAATTTATCTTAGAAGACGATACCACTGATAATAAACTTGTTTTGCTATTCTGATATCCAAGCGGTCAGTTATCTCCCCCGCTAAAAGGTAGTGAAACAGGAAATATAAGTGTGCATTTGCCAGTGCCGGATTAGCACCGTGAAGGCCAATAGGCAGTGAAACGTTTGGGGCCCACGTCCCAGACCCCTAGTCGGTCTAGTGCCTAATAGAACGCCAGGGTCCAGTCTATTTCATTCGTTTAAAAACCCATTTATGCCTAGCGTCTACAAAAAAGGCCTTGGCAAACAGCGTAGACAGTGACTATGCTGTTTGCTTAAAGGAATTCTTGTAAGAAATATTTAAAAAATATTAATAAATATATCAGACATCCCTAATTTTGGAAATGAATTGATCCAATTCAGAAGGACGGGAGAGTCCACTCGGCATAAATGGGTTAAGTTAGCCAATCCTAGCAGCCATACGGCTGGCAAGACATAAAATGTGACTTGTATAGGTATAAAATGTCATTATAATACCGTAATGCCAATACGACATTATAATTATTAGATTAGGAATTTAAGAAAACCATCACTGTAGTCTGCATATTCACTGTCTCGTGGGGCCCCTTAAAGTCGCGGGGCCCATAGTCAGTTGCCTACTCTGCCTAATGGGTAATCAGTGACTGGCTGTTGCCATCCCAAATTCGATGTGTGGTACTGAAGACTGCGGCTTTGCGAAGCAGAGTTGTAAATCCGTGTTAAATACAGCGTCATTTTACCTTTTATAGAAGATATCTGGAAGAAATTTCAGGCAAATAATTGTATCTGAAAGTAAAAGACGGATTATAACAGTGCATTGCATGTCACTGAGTACCAAAGTCATCTAAGTATAATCTGTATTTTTGAAAAATCGCAGGATCAAATTTAGAGACAGACAGACATGGCGGACGGACGGACAACCTTTAGTCCCCTTCGTTGAAACACCGGAAGGGAAATAATAACATATCACAATTATCAAGAACAACTCGTTCTCAGAATATATTTTATTCAATAAAAAAAAGAAACAATATTAATCATAATTTATTAGAAAGCAAAGCGAACTCGAACAGAAACTGAAAAGTAGAACATTGCATGTACTCCATTGGTTTGAAAAGGATTTACACATTATTTACATACTGTAATTTTCAACTATATCAATAACAGCTCCACTGCAATGTCGAATTACCAATATGTATAAACATATTTTTTATAGTTTTCTTATAAAATAAAGTGAAATACAATCACACAAACATATTGTTCCAAACTACATTATCATAATAAAACAAACATGTCACCACATAGTGACTACATTATCATAATCAAACAAACATGTCACCACATAGTGTAATTATACACGAAACCCACAAAAGAATAAAGACCATGCAATTGAACAACAACACCAGAAGAAGACAAGACCAAATTCCAGAAAAGTTTTTCTAGTATGTGTCATGTTCATGGGGCGACTGACAATATGTCTTCCATAAACATACACAAATACAGGCCCCGTGGTGTTAGCAACGGAGGATTCTAATGATATCACTAAATTAGGCTTCTGAAGAACACGGCCAGTAATCACCGGCGCCACCTCTTTTTTTGTGATGCATTAATTAATGAGCCAATGCTACTTCCGAGTTGGCGCTAAGGACCGGATGTTTGGAAATTTCACGGATAATTTTACAGGACAAGTAGGTTTTGTATGTTTTTGAACATATTTCGCATTATTTAAAAAATCTGGCAATGTAGTGCGATTTTTCGCTGAATCGCATATTTGTTCAAAGAAGTTTTCTTACAAATGATTTGTTATCTGGGAAAACTGGGCTTAATGCATATGAGTAAAGTTTTGTCTCAGATTAGCTGGTGCAGTCATCACAGACTAAAGACTTTGGGCTTTTTATGGAATTTTTCGTTTAAAGGAAGTTTCTTCAAAACAGACTCCATTCTACGATGAAGGTGTCGTCCCAAATTTGCCTGTGCTGTCTGCACAGGCTAATCTGGGACGATACTTTACACATATGCATAAAGCCCGGTTTTCCCAGAGACCGGTTCAAATCTCTAATTTTCAATAAATAACATACATATAACAAGAGATGTTTGTTAGAAACACAACGCCCCCAAATGCGCCGCTTTGAAATAAAATTTCTATTTATCATTTGGCAGGCTTAGAAATTATCCACCCTTTAAAGCTTATTACTTACCTTGGATTGTTTTTTGACCTTTGACCTTGAAGGATGACCTTGACCATTTACCACTCAAAATGTGCAGCTTCATGAGATACACATGCATGCCAAGTATCGAGATGCTGTCATCAATTAATGTAAAAGTTATGACAAAACTTTAACCAAGGTTAAATTTTTGGGACAGAATGACAGACAGACAGGCCAAAAACTATATACCCCCCTTTTTTTTTAAAGGGGGCTTAAAAATGCAAGAAATTAACATCATTTAAATAATTTAAAAGCCAACACAGAAACGTTTTAACTTAAATAAATTATCCCATGCACATTGATCTTTATACAAGCTAACTTAAGTGAACTCAATAACAAGATAACAATATAACAAGCTTGTAAATGCAATTTTTATAAAATTTCCTTGCTATTGTTATGCAGTTCACTTTTTGATTACAATATACAGCTAACAAACATGTTAATTAAAAACATCTTAAAATGACACATTTATTTTATTAGCTTTCAGAAAAGGCTATTAGCATTCAGAAACAGCATGACACTGTTATTGCTTTTTGGAAAGAATAAACAGTTATTCGTCAGCTGCACAGTTACAACATATTTAAATATTTATAACTAACCGTTTGATTCCCCCATAGACATATACATTTTTGTTATGCATATCAAAAATATAACAATTCGAAAATGAGGTGAACGTCAGTGTTAACGAGGGCATTGACAAATGTCAGTCATGATAAACTTCAGACATTGATTAGCAGAAAACAAACACAAATATGAGCCTCACTCTGTGAAAATGGGGTTTAATGCAGTTATGTTAAGTGTCGTCCCAGATTAGCCTGTGCAGTCCGCACAAGCTAATCAGGGACAACACTTTCCGACTAAACTGGATTTTCGTCAACTACAGTCTTCTGTTAAACGAAAAAATATAATAATAGCGGAAAGTGTCTTCCCTGCTTAGCCTGTGCGGGTTGCACAGGCTAATCTGGGACGACACTTTACGCACATGCATTTAACCTCCTTTTCACAGAGCGCGTCTCATATATAACACATGCAAAAAACTGAAAACCAGTTTTGTTTGTGATAAAAAAAACTTTTGTAACCCAATTTTATCACCACTCTTTGTTATAAAACATTGTATCTGATAAATTTCAAAATTAACAAGACAAACATAGGTAAAAACTACAAAACATAAAGATACAAATAATGAAGTTGATTCATTCGGTATTTTTCACCTGTTATATCTGGAAACCTTCTGGGACTGATGTAGCAAACATGATTATTGTTCTCATTTTATATATATATGCTTCGCTCTGTGAAGGGGGTTTAATGCATGTGCCCAAAGTGTCGTGCAGTCTGTACAGGCTAATCAGGGACGACACTTTCCGCTTTTATTGTAATTTTCATTTAAAGGAAGACTGTTCTTGACAAAAACCAAGTTTAGATTAAAAATGTCGTCCATGATTAGCCTGTGGGGACTGCATTTTACGCACATGCATTAAACAGCCTTTTCATAGAGTGAGGCTCATATGTTTTGAGTATTTCATGTTTTTGGATAGAATATCCCTTTGAGCGCTGGAACCGAATTTTAAAGGCCTTTGCAAACAGTTTGGATCCAGATGAGACGCCACAGAACGTGGCGTCTCATCAGGATCCAAACTGTTTGCTATTCTGATAGTATTCTTTGAAAAAAAATCGAAGAAAATGCATATTTAAGAAATTCAGCAGACGACATTTAAGCAGACGACAAATTTCCCAGCATGCAAAGGGATATAGTATTCTTGTTTTCTACACTCAAAATATCCAAGTCTATATAATTGTGTAAGCAAGTAAGCACATATACAAAACAGAATTTTGAAATAAAAAAAAACAACATCAAAAACAATTCATGAATAATTATATAAACTATAAGCGATACAGTAGTGTTCATGAATACACACTTTACATAAATTACATTAAACATAGAAACATCCTATAGGCAATATAATGGTGTTCAAGAATACAAAACAATTTTTCACATTTCAAATATGCACAAAGTTGCTGAGCATGTGTTTGTAAGTTTAGTTTGCCATTCATATGTTGTCAAGCGAACAACTCCATCTCCAAAGGAGCCAATAACATTCAACAGTTTCAATATATAACAATCAAAATAACAGTACACGTATTTCAAAGTTTTGTTGTTGTGATGGGTTTTTGTAAGAATATGTATGATAAGTATAATCAAAATTGTGACAGGTAAAGTGATGGTTACAGAAAACGCTAAAGAACGAAATCAAGGCAAACTTTCACCCAACTTTTATAATAAAAGTGATTGGTGATTTTCAAAGCATAAAATATGTCTAAACCAGGTCACTGGAAATGAACATATTCAATTAAACACATAAAGCAAACAATCATAAATAATATAATTAAATTGGTACAGTATTTTTTATTTTTATGCCACATCAACCCCAAATGCGTACTTCATAATTACAGAAATCCACAAAAATGTTGTGTCCTGTATGGCCTTTTTTTTAAAGAAAAAATAAAGTGCTGTAGAAGTGTGGCTTAACAAAATCAGTTTTGAAAAACGCACTTATGTTCATAAAAATCATTGTTCTCCTTGCAAACATGTATACCACTACAACAATGACAGAAACAGCATGTATAAGTAAACAATATCTATTCTACATAAATTAACGTACAGAGCTAGGCACACTAAGAGCAATGCAATTAAATATTCACCAAAAACTAATCGGAGCATTGAATTTGGTTAATCTATTAATGGTAATCAAAGATCCTTGAGCCAAATGAAATTTGAAACCATATGAGCTGAGTAATGTGAAGATGTGTATTGTGCTTTATGCGGCCAGCGTAGCTCCACACGAGCCTGCGCATTTGCACTAAGGTGCTGGTTGGTCTGAAGCTACGCTCACCGCATATGGCATAAGATCAATTTTCGCATGATGCAGCTTAACCATTTTGTTTCAAAAACTAAAATGTAGATGTTGATCTACAAATTATAGCCTTTTTAAGAATAAATCTAAGCCATGATTGTTGCTGACTTGAGTTGAGTAAATTGTCAGCAATTAAGTTCATAATACAAATATTAAAGAAAATTGAGTAAAAAAAGCAACACATTCCTTGGGAAACAGACAGATTTTAACATAAGTATTCTATCAGAAAAGTGCAATATCACACATTTTAAGATGTTTCTTTTCAAATAGTCAAATCAATTTAACCTACAAATGAAGCAAACCTACCATCAATGAATGATATGCTTCCAGTTCACCCACCATTGGTTTGTGGGTACATTTCAAAACGCATCTCCATTGCAATCACATACTTTCAGCACGGACTCTAGATTACAATATACACTCCGTGCTTTCAGCAAACAGAAACTTTAAGTAGACATGCCTAGAGACATATCATATGTCATACCTGGTATTGATGGAATGTAATTTCACAAATGAATGATTTACACATATTATGCTTCTATTTATACATGTACAAATATGTCAACTTCAACAAATTCTGACATAGACTGTATCTGAAATGTATTTTAGCCTCGTTCTGGGGAAAATGCTTTATGCATGTGCGAAAAGTGTTGTCCCAGATTAGCATTTGCGGACTGCACAGGCTGATCTAGGAGGACACTTTACGCGCATGCATTAAACCCAGTTTTCCCTGAATGAGGTTCATTTGTTTCAGGAAAGATAGCTATGGTATTTATAATCTTGCCTACTGAGGTCATTCTTCACCACTGTTTTCAGTAAATAATTTTTCAAGACCAGTCTGCTAAACGATGAAGTCCATGTATTTTGAATGCTTGACGTTTATTAAAGACTGTCATGTGTATAACGGCCCCATGAAGTAAGTCTGAAGGCAGACTTTTTGAAGATTCATATTGAAGAAATTGTAAAAAAGTCAATATATTTGTGTATTTAGTTTGAAAGTATTTTTCAAGAAAAGGAGCACTAAAGAGTTACAGTATACAATTTATTTTCCCTCAAGTATAAATATACATAAACCAAAACAATAACAACAAACATAAGTATCATAAAACAATATGGAGGCAATCATTAACAATGTGTGCCTCTAGGAATCTCATAATACAGTAAACATACGTTCACAATTCAACTCCCCAATACACAAATTTAAGCATTTCTATAAAACCTTATAAGTCATAAAAGTACATGGGTGCTGGTCACTGGTAAAACCGGCTTTAATGCATGTGCACAAAATATTGTCCCAGATTACCCTTTGCAGTCTAGTCTGCAAAGGCTAATCAGAAAGAACACCTCCACCTAGAATGGATTTTTGTCTAGAAGAGACTTCCTTAAAAAAAGTTTTTTTTTATAAAAGCAGAATATACAGGCTAATCTGGGACAATACTTTATGCACAAGAATTAAGCCCGGTTTTCCCAGGGTGCGTCTCATATGTATGCAGTATTCAATGGCATCATAAACACAAATGCATACATGTGTACTGCCCTTTACTACTACTATGAGGAGAGATTCTTACATGTAGCACAAATGACAATGATTTTAAATTATATCTATCACAAAACACCTTGTAGCACAATAATTCCTCACAATGCCTCATTAGATTGCCCAAATGAATGTTAACTGCTTACAATGCTAAGACATTAATTTGTTGAGTTCTCTGTCAGAAAAATGACTGTTAAAAAGATAAATCTTGAGTAAGTTATTAATGACAGCTATAACATCTTTTCAAGCTGAAGATTAATAAGTGAAAATAAAGTCTATATTTTTTTTTTATAAAAATATAATTTTGAAACGAATTAAGACTGAATACAAAGTCATTTTTGGTTCAAAGAAATATATGGTTCTCAATTAAAAAATATATTGCTATAACATAAAGCACAAGTACATACAAAGAGACCTCATGTTCGACAAGGACATTCTTCCAATCATTGTAAAACATGGCACTATTTTGTTTTCTGTTCACGCGTCACACGTTTAGTCACTCTACCGCACGTGATTCCAACCACAAATATGACGCCGAGAATGGTAACGAGAACCCCGAGCAAGTAATGCCTAGAAGGCGACTGCATGATCAAGCTATGGACTTCTGAGAGGCTCTCCACTGGTGCCACCTAGAATTGATCAACTTATTTTTGTTACAGGAATATAAGGATTTATTTCATGCTTTCCAGTGGTTTATAGAGAAATATCAGTGAATTAAAACTGATAATTCACCGTGTCAAACAGTGAAAAATAACAGTAAAAATTATCGATAATTTTCACTGTTTTACTGTGAAATGACGTCATTTATATGACATCTTGACGTCATTTTACCAGTGTAATTCTCTAGTTTTACTCTTTAAAAATGTAAATCAACGGTGGAAAAAGCATTAAAAAAAAACTGAATTCGTTGGATTGGGTGGAATATCGATTTTAATTCAATCGTGATCATGGAAAAATATATATTTTTCTATGATCACAAGTGAATTTAAATCGATAATTCCACCCAATCCAACAAATATCCTCTATATAATGGTGGTCACTGAACCTACCCACACTTTTCCTAGGCAAGCTTAGCTAATCTTATTATCTAAATGGTTAACTGAAACTAAGTTCACAAACATTATGCCAGCATTTAACAACTGCCCAACTTAAATCAGAGGTAGGGAAAAATCATTGCAGACATTATTTTATTAACTATGCTTTGTGGCCAAGACGGGTATAAAACTCACAAATTGACGCTTAACAGTCCTGTCCCCACACAAGCGAGGTAGCAAAGAAAGTTTTATACAGACACAAAGCATAGATTTAATGTTGCAATTGGCCAATGTTACCCATATTGAATATAGTGTTAAAGATGAAATTAAAACTTTTAAAAGGGGTCATTATATTATTTCTTTATATTTTTCTATTTAATGCCCTAGAAAATAATTTAAAGAAGGAGATACTTACTAACTTTAAATATTATATAAGATATCTACACACGTACAACCACAGCCTCAAGAGTTGCTTTCACATAATGATAAATTAATTGTTCTCATTTATGCCATTTAAAACGGTAATTTTTTATTATTTTTTTCCGGATTTTCCATACTTAATGATAACGACTGCCCGTATGTCTCAATCCAGTCCATCTGGTCTGAGCTGATTTTGTATTAAATAAAACTGCACATATATAAAATGCCTCAATTGATGGAAGTTTTTATGTACAGAACAAAATGATTTCAAATCTACCAACCTTTGCTGCAAACTCCCAGAGTGTTTTACGGCTCTCTAGAACTTTCTTACATTCCGGCTTTAATTTGTCAGGGTAGTCCTCTAGTGTTTGTAATAGGCAGGACATTTCTGCAAAACGTGAACAGAAGTTTGATTAAAATATCCCTTGACATCAATAAGTTTGTGACAATTTTTGGAAGGAACAATGCAGTATTTCTTGATTTTAAATATCTAATGTTTCTTTTATTAGACTCTAACAATCTAAGGTTTTTTAACTGTATAGTTTTAAATTATGGAGTGGCATTCTTATTCTTATTTTCAAACCAGCTGAAAATTGATTTGTGCCTGTTCAATTTCAGTGGTTTAAGCCTCAACTGAACAACAAATGTAACAAGAGCTTTGTCACCACTGTTACAAATACCCATACACTGCTTTTGTCAGCTATGTTCAAGGGGAATGTCTGAATTCCTGGGGTTAATAGATATGTCTTTTACATCTACACTTTATGGTGGATATAATAACCCAAAACTCTCTGCCCCCTGACAACAGGTCAACAGAAGGTGGACCTACTTTGTCCCTGGCCGGTCTCGTACTCGCGACACCACTTCAAGAGGTCCACGGTACACAGTTGGTTCAGCTCGGGGTCGATATGCACGTCTATCTGTACCTCCATCTGCCACCTGGCTATCTCCTGTGTCAAACACACATACAGTAGTATGCAATATAGTAACAGTTTTTTTTCGTTCAAATTTGGGATGGTATTTTTTTTTTTTAGATCTCAACGTTTTGTTCATTTCCCATCCAGATCTATAAGTTGAACCTTAGTAAATATAATATTATAAACACTTTTATTCTCAATTTTGAAGTATTTGTTTGGAAAACAAGAACGACACAAAGTTCCCAATTTAAGTCAAAATCCCACGATTTATCCCAATCCAAAGGGACCCGGCCCCATTTTCCAAAGTGGTGAAGAAAAAAACACTGAGCAAGATATTAATTATCATAGTTATATTCTTCAGTATAAACCATTTCTAGCTCAGAAGCAAAGTGTAAATGGCTATATGAAACCAGCATTAAACCAGAACAGCTTGCGAGTAACTCACAGTTTTTTTGTTTTTTTTTGCTGTTTGCTGCTCATCAGTATCGGAGGGTTGGGTAATGAAGGCTGCTTTTAAACCTGAAGCGTTTTAGCTTGCTCAAAAGTGTGTATCTGAGTGGTAAAGGGTTAAAACAGCAAAAAATATACCAATATTTTTGTCAGTGCACCCACTGTGTTGATTGTAGTATATTAATACAGTGTGCCAATTTTGACCTAGGTTTAAATGTTAAATTCAGTGAAATGACATTAATGACAACATGTCACAGTTACATAAGACATTTTACCATTCCACAGGGTGTTTTCACGTCTATCTTTCCTTCCTGCATCTTCTCCTCGAGGCAGGTCTTCACACGACTGTCGGTGTTCTGGGGTTGGAACAGCAGCTGATCTCTGTCCTGATCATGGTCCCCAAGGGCATCTTGGCACAGGCTACGAATCTAACAAAAGGATAAACATTTGTCAAAGTTGCAGTTAGATTAAAAATTATTTTAACATCATCGTTGTTTATTGACCAATAAACAACTGCATTATTCTGAAGTGTGGCTGTTAAAACAATGGATAGTAATGCAGGGCTTTTTTTCCTTTTAAGAGAATGGCTGTTAGATTTAAAATAACTTTAACATCATCATTGTTTATTGACCAAAAAACAACTGAGTCATTCTAAAGTGTGACTGTTAAAACAATGCATATTAATGTTGCGATTTAATTTCTACGCAGACAAAAGTTATTTATTTTTTTTTATTCGCTGATAACAAGGATTTATAAGAAATTATTTCCAAAATCAAGTAAATTAGTGAATCTAAGAATAAACAATGGTATATACATGACTTATGAAAGAAGGCTAGACAATTGTCATGGGAGGGAATGGGATCCAAATTATTGCATTTTTTAAGGTGTTTTCTTAAATATTTCAATCACAAGATTGGAGTGTGTTGTTATTCCTGCAGGGCACAATTCATTCTAGAGGAATTGAGCAGAAACTTAAGTGACCATGCTTGTGCACTGCGCTTCTCAATTACATGTACATGTATTCACTGTTGAAAATTTAAGAGCTCATCTCAGATGATATGTGTCCAATAAGAAGCAGGGTTCGTATTCACAGAGCTCCTTAGGGAAAACCGTAGCAAATTCCTTAAATTCATGAAATTCCGTAAGTCTCTGGCTATTTATTTTTTTATTTTAAGTATTTTAACATTCATATGTTTAAAAGGGTAAATATTGCTACACTTACTGATATTTCAACCTTTTGTAAGTTGAAACCAACATATTTCTCACAGAAAACATGATGTTATAAATTTCCTTTAGTACCCCTTAAGTCAAGGAGCTTTATGAATATGGGCCCAGCTCTCCCCACATATCACCAACAGCTCACCTCTGTCCTGCAGTTCCTCATCAAGACTGGGTCCATATTGATGTCGATGTGTGACTCCTTGATCACCAGCCGAATTTCATCAGCGCAGTCATTGGATAATGCCTGAAAGAAAAGCAACCATCGAGTGATACAAGATGGACATGATGATGGACAATCAGTAGCCCACCCCAGTTGAAGTTCCCATAATGGTGTATAAGAGTGTTATGGTATGTAATCATACGTTTGAGGCTCAGCAACAACAAATTATAATGACGGCCCAGTAGTGGTCACAGTTTTAAACAAGAGGCCCATGATGGCCCTTAATTGCCCACCTCAATTCCCATTTTGATGCTAGGGTGATCTTTGCTAGTAAATTGAAGTTTTTTTCTAATTACGGAAAGAAAACTTGTTACATCCATAGTCAAGATTTGAATAAATATGGTAGAAAACCAAGATAAAATGCTACATAGCAAATACCAAACTTCTGAATCTTGCTGTTTTAAGAGATTTTTCAAGTCAGTGTTCTATTTAAGTCAATATAAACGATGTGGCCCCTTAGGCATTGCCAGTTTTGATACTAGGAGCACAATAAGAACAAATGTAATCACAAACACTGCTTCTTGCTTAGTAACTTATATCTATGCTATCAGCTTTGGGACAAGAAGATTTGTAGAACATTTATGCCTTTCAGCTAGAGGAGAGGAATTTAACAGTGTTAATTGTATACATATATGAAACATGATACACCCAGGATATGGCCAATTTTGACCAAAGGGGCATGGTTTGAACAAACTTGGCAGAGGACCACTATACAATGTTACACACCATACAGTCAACCACTGACCCATGTGGTTTCAGAGTATTTTTTAAAGTTTCATTTATAAGATCGCCGTGGCGTAGTGGATATGGTGTCCGCCTAGCGATCGGGAGGTCATGGGTTTGATTTCCACATTGGGAGCGTTCTTTAGACCTCCCCCAAAGACACCAAGTACTGGTTCTAGTCCCAGGAAACAGACTCGACAGCATTTCAAATAAGCTTTAGGCTTTCAGATGCAATCAACTTTAAGCTAAAATAAATAGGTTTAAACTAAAGTTTCATTTACAAATCTATTTTTTTGAGCTCTGGTCACCTACATATAAAGCCTTTAAACAACTTTGAAAGAGGGTGACACTAAGGATCATTTCTGTGAAGTTCCAACGGTTTATAAGGAGATGTTGTTAAAATAAAAACGTACGCACAACTGACAAAAAAATCAAAAAGCTCATACAGTGCACATTGTGCATAGGTGAGGTCAAAACAGATAAAACAAGAGTTCCGCGCTTGGAGAAATAAGCCCCTCAAACAGGGCCTTGATTTTCACATTAATCGTGACAGTGACCTTTGACCTAATGACCCCAATTTCAATAGGGGTCATTTACTGTCCAAGACCAATGCACATGTGAAGTATCAAGCCAATCGGTCAATCTGTTCACAAGTTATTGATCAGAAACAAACTGGTCTACCGACAGACAGACCGACCTTTATCCAGCAAAACAATATACTCCCTCTTCTTCGAAGGGGGGAATAATAAAAGACATCTAATCACCTTTTTGGTAAACTGCTTTTTTAAGCAATTTATTATCTGCCCTTCAAATTCTTCCCCTTCCTTTTGGTTATGTAATTCGTCTTTGCAGAACTTCGGAATGTCTCTTCTACAGGCTTTCGCCAACTTAGGATTCATTCTGTAATCTATAATACAAGTTTAATACACTGAATTGTGTGTTTGTAAATTTCCTAAGTTAATAAAAATGCAAGTTTTGTGTTAAAAACTGTCCACTTGACATGTATATACATGTTATAAAATTTAGATATAACAATTTAACTCTTGCAATGTGCGTAATAACTGTTGTTATTTTTTCACATATTTGTATTCTTGTTACATGCAGTTTGCTGCTAACTTCACAGTCCATAATTCACAGTGAGATATACATGAGAAAGGCGAAATTTTGATGCGCTCTGGCCATCAGTTTTGTGACAAATGCTGTTGGCCCATTGTCTATTTTAACACGTATATAGGAAGTGAGCAAACCCTTTACTACAGCCTACATCAAGAAAATGAAATCGCTCATTGTTTTGATGTTTGCAATAAGTTTGTTACGTACAATTAGCAAATCCAACTGGTTACACAACACCTACTTCAAACTCAGTCGCAAAATCGGCAACTGCTTTCGCACATTTTAATCCCTTTTGTTGAAACATCGCAGTCTACACAAGGTCAGTAAAACCGCTAAGCGTGTTTTCACAACACCCCACACATTCTTCGCGATATCATTCTATTAAAATTTACCACGAAACATTTAACGGAAATTTAATACACGCACGCTTTCCATGCGTTTGACGTGACGTTGTACATGTAAGGAATAATTTGCGCGCGCTTTTCTCGAGAGAAAGGATTAAAACACACTGTACATTTGCAGTTTATTTAAAGAATGTGATAACGTCGAGTAAAAATTAAATTGGGAAGAGTGTTTTGGATTACAAATTTAATTATGCGCATTTGAGAATTCAACAAAACACGGAATATGGACCAGTTTCTAGGACGCTCATACTTCGGTACGATGCGGGTTTTTTCCCCGATTTTTTAGACAAAAAAAGGGTTTATCTTAATGTACATAGTTGTGTTGTTGTTTTTTTCGGTCCGGCTAAATTTTCTTCGGACCGGCACATTTTCTGAAATGCCTGTCCGGATGACCGGCCGATTTTTTCCAATTTCGCCAAGCCTGGAAGTTCACAAATGTCTTTCAGAAGACATACAAAAAAACTATAGATGTTTATAAAACATGACTGCCCCTCCCCCACCCTGACTTGCAGCCAAGACAGCTACACCATTGATTCAGTTTAACCAATAAAAGTGATGTCACAATGTATTTGTAACCATAAAAGAAATCACTATTATTCGCACAGAGAGGTGTTCTTAAATTTGTCTGAAAAGTTGACAGGCCCATGCTTACATAAAGTTTTCATCACAAAAGCTTAAACATTTTTTAAGATAATGGTAAAACAAAAATTACTGTCACATTATCATATACAGCTCTTTGTCTTTCTGATGCATGGTTATTTCCGATTCATAAACACTACATACTGCAAGTTGTGTTAATTCTCCAATCAACAAGCAAAAACTAAAATGTACCTCATAAGTTAAATTTAATGTGTATCTTTGGGAGAAGCCAAGCAATATGCAACAAGAGATGTGTTTGTCAGAAACACAATGCCCCCTACTGCGCCGCTTTGAAATAAAATTTCTTTTTATCATTTGGCAGGTATAGAAACTATCTCCCTTTAAAGCTTATTACTTCCCTTGGATTTAGTTTTTTGACCTTTGACCTTACAGGATGACCTTGACCTTTCACTCAAAATGTGCAGCTCCATGAGATATACATGCATGCCAAATATGAAGTTGCTATCTTCAATATTGCAAAAGTTATGACCAAACTTTAACATAGGTTAAAGTTTCGGACAGACAGAACGACAGACAGGCCAAAAACAATATACCCCTCTTCTCTGAAGAAGGGGGCATAACAATTGTTGTTTTGTTTTTCAAATATTATTACAAACATCAAATGCAATCAGACCTTTAGTGCTTTCCATGGCTCTTTTCAGAACCAGTTTCTTACAGGGGTCATCATGGCCTAAATCGTCTAAATGTTGCTTCAGGCAGCTTAACACGTCCTGGCTGTCTTTGTGTGAGCAGTGTTTCTGAAATACAAACAGACAACTGTAAAGTTGTGTCAAAGAAAGAAACATTTTCAACTTGTCATCATCACATGATTTGCTTTCAATGGTATAAACAGAGATGACAAATCACCAAATATTTGCTTCAATTCATTAGCGCCTAACATATCTACTCAAGAGCTAAAGATAACAGGGCTTTTTTTTAGTTTTCCATTACTTCTATAACCATAAAATCTGTAACCAAAGCAACCACAATTTTTGTCTGAGGAAAAATGATGCATATTCCCCATATGGCCTTCCATCAATATACCAATTTTCATCTTCCTTACTTGAGTATTTTTTTAGTTATTGCGGATACAGATATTAGTTTTCAATTATTTCCGTAACCATGGCAACAACGTTTTTTTCTGACTTAAAAACTGAGAATATTCCACACATGGCCCTCTATCCACATAAAGATTCATCAACCTAGCTTAAGTTTTTTTTAGTTATTGCAGGATCGAGATTCGAACTTACAGGCGAACACATATGGATATTGGGTAAACAAGAGCACCACATAGCGGGTGCCAACGCTAGGCTGTGGGTGCATGGATGTTGTTTTTTTTACCTTTGACCTTGAAGGAGGACCTTGACCTTTTCACCACTCAAAATGTACAGGTCCATGAGATACACATGAAAAAAAAAAGAAAAAAAACAAGTTTTTTTGACCTTTGACCTTGATGGATGACCTTGACCATTTCACCACTCAAAATGTACAGGTCCATGAGATACACATGAAAAAAACAGAAGTTTTTTTGACCTTTGACCTTGAAGGATGACCTTGACCTTTCACCACTCAAAATGTGCAGCTCCATAAGATACACATGCATGTTAAATATCAAATTGCTATCTTCAATATTGCAAAAGTTATGGCCAATGTTAAAGTTTTCGGACGACGCGGATGATGCGGACGGCGGACGAGCTGGCTATGACAATACCTCGGGTTTTCTTCGAAAACAGCCGAGCTAAAAAATGTTTAGTTCACTTTGTTACACCGGTAGAGGATTCACATCAATAAACACTTCAGTGACAAAACAGACATACAAATTCTTGGTTTCAGAAAAGTTTTAACTAAACTAGTTTCCACTTTATTATCTTTGAAGAAAACAGGAAAATTGACGTTGAGCTCTTATTCATAAAATGTTACTGATGGTGATTTATGCCTTGTTACCTTGATCATTTGTTTGCATGTCCTGAACAGTGAGAAGTCTGCATCTAGATTAACTTCATCCAACTGAAACACAATTAAGGGTATTAAATAGAGATTATTACAAAGAAATTATGTCAACAATGTCTGAGTAACAAACTCTGAATTTAACGAGCGTTCTGGCAATAAACACATTAATTATAGAGCATGACAATTAAATATCTCAATCTTATACAGAAGAATTACAGGTACAGGTATAGCAGGTTCATGTTCACACCTAAAACAATTATGTTCAAATTTTGTTTTGAAGGCAAGTCTATTGTTTTTAAGTAAAAAATCTGTTCCTAAGACTTGCCATATTTTTCTAAAAGCACAATATGAAAACATGACAATTAACCTCGTTTTGTGAAAAGGGGATTTAATGCAAGTAAGTTAAGTGTCATCCCAGATTAGCCTTTACAGTCCGAACAGGCTAATCAGGGACGACGCTTTTATTATATTTTTCGTTTTAAAGAAAGTCTCTTCTAAGCAAAATTCCAGTTTAGGCGGAAAGTGCCTGTGCACACTACACTTTACACACATGCATTAAACCCCATTTTCACAGAGCCCGGCTCAAATGTATTCAGATACCTGTCGTTTAAAGACCATCTTGTGGCACTCAGCTGACAGCTTCTTCTTGTTTTCTCTCAGACATTCAGTGGCCTATAAGTTAAACATAGTCAATAACAGTTCATTCCAATAGAACATGGAGGATATGTGTAGGAATAAGTGTAATATGATGTGTTTATGTCAGTGTAAATATGTTTGCAAATGGCGCAAGTCAAACAAATCAAGAGTTGTCTGTAAAAGAGATTATGTCCCGCCCAAACTCACTCAATTAAAAGCAATATTGTGCGGCCAAAAGTGCAGATCCCAGGGCAACTTAGTTGATCATCAAACTGAGCTAAGAAATTATAATCTCAAGCATTTTAATAAAGTTTGCTGACAATCGCATGAAAACTGTAGAACAAAAGGAAACAACAGCTAAATAGCTTATTTAAGATCATTCAGGAGCCACATTGAGGCTAAAATCCATTAGTTTTTTGTAAGGTTGAAACTATTTTTAGTCATTGACATTTCAGATAACTGGACACCTGGTAAGAATAGATCATGTAAGAATTTAATTGCCTTATAACCAAAGATGATCATTTCAAATGTCAAACTTTGAATGAACATGCAGCAATGTTTTCCAAAAATAAATGTGCATACCTACTTTCACATTACCAGTGAACCTGGGTAGGCAAGGGGAAATAATCATTTTTTTAAGCTTTGCCCTAGTCAATGAGCTAGGCCAATATATTGTGTTCACATGAATTAATATGAAGGTTAGATGACAACTGTTTGACTTCACAGACTTAACATGATTAAAGGGCAACAACAAATAAACACCAGATTTGATTGATTATTGTAATTGACCTAACTATAAGACCCACAAACATTTCCATTAAATCGGGTGCAAATGGAATAATAATTGCTGGCCATAGAGGGAAATACAAATGGTCTACAGACGAACTGAACAAAGTACCAATATCAGAAATTAAAATTTACTAGTTGTTGCACTACCACATCATGTTAGCATGACATAAACCAGACTTATTTTCATTCAAATATATTTAAGCCGCGCTCTGTGAAAAGGGGTTTTAATGCATGTGCATAAAGTGTCATCCTGAATTAGCCTGTGCAGTCTGCACAGGCTAATCAGGGACAACACTTTCCGCATAAACTGGATTTTCGTCAAGAGGAGTCTTCCTTTAAACAAAAAATACAATAACAGCGGAAAGTGTTGTCCCTGATTAGCCTGTGTGGACTGCACATGCTGATCTGGGACAACACTTTACGCACATGTATTAAACCCCCTTTTCACAGAGTGCGGCTTATTTCTGTTAAGTTTTTGCCCCTCACCTGACCGTCATCTGCATGTTTTCCCTCACACAACTTTTTAAGGTCATCACCACAAGCTTTCTTTAGCGCTGGATCTAAATTGATGTCTTCACTCTGAAAAGAAATCAAAGTAGTTGATTTTTTTTTTTTAAAGCACACTTTTCAAAGCAAGAGGACCCCAAGGATTCTTGAACGCGCACATTGACCCCAGAGGAATATTTTGAACAAACTTAGAGGACCAACTATCTGATGTTACATCCAAAGATTAAACCTCTGGGCTTTTGTCCTTTAAGAGAAGAGGCCTTTCATTATTTAAGTTTTTTTGCTAAAATGTCTATATCAATATGTGTCCATAGGACACGGATGCCCTCATATTCCACTTTTGTCTACAAACTCCATTTATGTCAAAAACAGACTGTTTACACTTTAGACCTCTAAGTGTGACCTTGATCTTTGAGGTAATGAGACGGATGACACATGCAACACTCAGTCTCCTTATGGTAGTCATTTGTGAGAAGTTATCAAATGACGAATCTTCAGCCACGACAAGCTGTTTTTAAGGAAAAAGTGAACATTTGACCTCTTAGTGTGACTTTGACCTCTGAAGTAAGGCTACAGGTTTTACACCTGAAATGCGTTTTCATTTATGGTAAAATCAATTAAAACCTTATTGAATAATTAATTACAAAGTTACTGTTCTGGCAAGCTTTTATGACCTACTTTGACCTTTGAACTCTTAAGTGTGACCTTGACCTTTGAGGAAGGAAGAAGAGTTGAGTGTAACACATTGTCTTATGATGAATTGTACTTGTAACAAATTATTTTCCAATCCATCAAAACATGGCCAAATTATGGCCAAGGCGGGAATTTTCAAGCTGTTTTACGGTAACATTAGACCTTTGACCCTTCTAGAAACAATATCTGATTGTAAATGCTTATATCAAGGCTATAGGCCTTGCAGCACAGATGGTTTTAAAGATATTTTGCTATGCGTCCACTTTAAAAATGCAACCCCTGGGGCATACTCAGCATTTGGGCATGATTTGGACAAGCTTTATATAGGAAATATAGATGTAGCCACATACCAAATAAAGCAATGGGCTCTGCCGTTTCAGACAGATAAAAAGAATTATAATTATAAGAATTTCCCTATATAAAATAAAACTGGTGACCCTCTGGGTGAGACCAACTTCACCCAAGGGGCATAACTCAAACAGACTTTGTACCCGACCTCTAAATGATGCTACATACCCAAATATGAAAGCCATCGGCTTTGCAGTTTCAGATTAAAAGATTTTAAAAGGTTTTTACTATATAAGTCCATTTTTTAAAAGGTTCTTACTATTTAAGTCCAAGCTGGTGACTCCCAGGGTATCACCAATTTTGACCCCAGGGACATCATTTGAACCAAATAAGTAGGGGACCACTTGATGATACTACATACCAAATATGAAAGCCATGAGCTTTGCAATTTCATACAAGCAGATTTTAAAGGTTTTCCCTATCTAAATAAATTTAAAATGTAAAACTGGAGATCCTTGAGGCAAGGCTACCTTTAAACCCAGGTGCATGATTTGAACAAACTTTGTAGAGACCTCAAGATGATGCCACATACCAAATTGGGAAGCTATGGGCTTGGCAGTTTCAGAACATTTCTAAAATGTTCAGGTGACCTAGAGGACCTGGCCACTTTTGACCCCATGGGCATGATATGGAGGACCTCTAGATGATGTTACATACCTAATATGAAAGCCTTAGACTTAATGGTTTCAGATGAGAAGATTTGTAAAGGTTGTTTTGACCCCAGGGTCATGATTTAAACAAAGTAGGTAGAGGACCACAATACAATCTTACATTACATAAACCAAATCTCTGGAATGCGGAGTTTCAGGGAAATGTTTTGAAGTTTGTTCCTGATACATATAAGGAAAACAAGGCATGGGCTGATTTTGACCAAAGGGAAATGATTTGAATAAAACTTATAAAGGACCAAATTATTATGTTACACACACCAATATTACACCTCTGGGCCATGCAGTTTCCAAAGTTTTCATTTTTTTAAACCCCTCTTTGGGCTAGTGAACTTATTAATCTACAAACAAGAACCATTTAAACGAATTTAATGCAGGACCACCCAAGATAAATTCCTGTGCAGTTTTATCAAATTCTGCCCAGGAGTTTAGGAGGCCTCATTTGAAGAAAAAGTTGATGAACACACATCAAGGATGCACGATACACATAACAGTATCCCAATAAATAACTATAAGCATGTTTTGCTCAGTTGAGCTCAAACAAACAACTAATTAATTTGTAAAATACGTTCTGTTTTACTTTATTACTGAATTCATTTAATGGCATTTTTGTAAAACAGAAACAAATTATGGTAATTAGCAAATCACATGCGGACAGTTTCAATGAACAGATCCATTAGTACAGGCTTGCCATACACCAAAAACTGTGCACTTTCTACCACTTTATGCCAAATAATAACAGTTTAAATGATTTCAACTAGAAGTCTGATGATAACACATAACACAAGAGACACTTCAAGCGAATATGGGTTTTATGACATATGCCGTCAGCGGAGCTCAAGAACAGTCTGTGCATTCGCGCGGTCTGGTCAGGAGTTACGTTGTAGATGCTAATAAAACAGCAAAAAAAAACTGTTGCGACATTATAGCAGACAGGGAAGCTCCTGACCAGATTGCGAAATTGCGAAGGCTGGTCTGGAGCTATGCTGGCCACGTATGGCACAAGACCCATTTTCGCATGACACAGGTCACATGTAAGTTTACCATTTGCAGCAGGTCACTCTTCAGAACCTCCCTGCAGTCTTGACTGACATTGTGCGACGATTCTGTCAGGATATTATTTCGAACCATCTCACTGAGGCATGATACCACGTCTGCCCTGTAGGTAGGTATTAAAGGGTGTTACATGCTTTCCAAAGTCTTAAATCAACAAATAAATGTGAATACAGATAAAGAATCATTCACAAAAGAGGATCAAAATCGCCATTTGTTTTAAATGTCTAAATAGCTCTCCATACAGCCTGTTGTAATTTTATGCAACTTTAACAAGGGCTGTTTGTAAAACATGCATGCCCCCCATATGGGCTGTCAGTTGTAGTGGCAGCCATTGTGTGAATACGTTTTTTGTCACTGTGAACTTGACCTTTGACCTAGTGACCTGAAAATCAATAGGGGTCATCTGCCAGTCATGATCAATGTTCCTATGAAGTTTCATGATCCTAGGCGTAAGCTTTCTTGTGTTATCATCCGGAAACCATTTTACTGTGTCGAGTCACCGTGACCTTGACCTTTTACCTAGTGACCTGAAAATCAATAGGGGTCACCTACGAGTCATGATCAATGTACCTATGAAGTTTCATGATCCTAGGCCTAATTATTCTTGAGTTATTATCAGGAAACCATTTTACTGTTTCGAGTCACTGTGACCTTGACCTTTGACCTCAGAATTAATAGGGGGTCACCTGCCAGTCATGATCAATGTACCTATGAAGTTTGATGATCCTAGGCGTAAGCTTTCTTGAGTTATCATCCGGAAACCATTTTACTGTGTCGAGTCACCGTGACCTTGACCTTTGACCTAGTGACCTGAAAATTAATAGGGGTCATCTGCCAGTCATGATCAATGAACCTATGAAGTTTCATGATCCTAGGCCTAAGTGTTCTTGAGTTATCATCCGGAAACCATCTGGTGGACGGACGGACGGACCGACCAACCTACCAACATGTGCAAAACAATATATACTATAATATTCTTCGAGGGGGGGGGGCATAATTACATATCTTTAGCACGAAAATGAATATCTTATAAATGTAATATAAGTGATAAAAATGAGTATTTTATGAATTTAATAAAGTAATAACAAATTAATATCTTATGAATGTCTAATATAACAAGACCTGTCACCATAGGATGACATATGCCCCCTTTTTCCACATTTTTGTAAACCTAAACGCAAAGTGTTTTTCCAGATATTTCGAAACCTAAACGCAAAGTGTGATGGAATTTCAGACAGACGGACAGTGCGATCACTATATGCCCACCTTCGGGGGCATAAATACCTACATGATAACTCCCCATTTTTCAATTTGGCTAGAAATCAACAAAGAATAATCTAATCATTAATGATTAAACTAACTACTATAACTCAAGATTTTTACAATTGAAATAATGTGATGTACTTACTTTGTTTTGCTGTTTCTACAGTGCTCTAGAACGTCTTTCTTGCACGCTTCTCGGAACTTGTGAGAAAATGTGTAGTCCTTCATTTGGATCTGCACGCACAAATAACAACAATAAAATGCAGTTCTTTACTTAAATGATGACTTGTTTTTTTTAACTTTAAAATTCTGTAGAATTAATTAAGTCATGAAGTCAAAATAATGATATGAAACATTCAAAATAATGGTGTCCTTTTCTCGCAAACGCCAATCTCGCAATTGCTCCTAAATGTTCGGATATCGTTGCGGTAAATTCAATTGGAATATATGTTTCCACAAAAAATTAAAACGAGCATTTTGTATCTCGTTAAATCTGTTACCAGACCACATCTAGCATTAAAATTTTGGCTATTATAAGGAACACTGATTTTTAATGGGTGGGTTAACTTTATTTTACGAAATATGTTACGTAATATTCTTTGATTTTGAGAGTTTATGGAGCTTTAATTCCATTATTAATAATTTCCATAGTCTTTTCCACTGTCGAAAGAAAAGAAAACTGCCTATTTATAATAACTTATAATTCCCTATACACCATAGGAAAGCTATCTTGCCACAAAGAATGAGAAGACCTTGTTTAATGAGAAAGAACCAACCCCATGTTAAAAATCAAATTGGCAATATTATATCATTCACAGTAAAAAAAACTGGCTAACACTTATATTTTTAATGCTTTTAAGTTAAAATATAGAATAAGATTGTTTATAAATGAAGAGTGCTCCAGGAAGACTTAAATGGAAGGGCGCAGCACCCTGCCAACCGTAAGTACTCTGCCGACTTGGACCCCCGCCATGCTCTTTTTGATTTGATATCATTATTGTACCGTACGCAAATTGTATAAATAGTTTCAATAAATTATCAAAATTTTCACTGTGAAACTAGTTTTATTAATTATGAAACAATGTTTTAAATGAAAATACATGTAGTATGAAATATAAGACATGTTATATTGAAAAGATGCCACAGGGATAAATCAACCGCATACGCTAAAACACCCTTTAGACAAAAGAAAACACTGCCCTTTTCAAAAACTTGCCTGAGCACTGCATGAAATAATATAAATGCACAGCCTTAAAACATTACTGGATTAGTATACAGAAATCCTAAGAGACCGAAATAATTCATATCAAAACGTTATAAGCTTCAATGTAACATTGTTCAGGCACTGTAAAAATTCTTTGAATAATACACGAACCGGAAGAAACAAGCCAGATTAATGTAGAACCGGAAGAAACAAGCCAGATTAATGTAGAACCGGAAGAAACAAGCCAGATTAATGTAGAACCGGAAGAAACAAGCCAGATTAATGTAGAACCGGAAGAAACAAGCAAGATTAATGTAGAACCGGAAGAAACAAGCAAGATTAATGTAGTACCGGAAGAAACAAGCAAGATTAATGTAGAACCGGAAGAAACAAGCAAGATTTATGTAGAACCGGAAGAAACAAGCAAGATTAATGTAATACATACAATCTGATGATGTTCAATTCCGGCCCGACATTTTGTGTTCATATCTTTGTGATTCTTGTTCTCAATAAGGCAGCTCATCACATTGGCGGCATCAGTGTTGTCTAAAATGCCCTAGAAGCGAATCAAGAATTTTATAGTACGTCTTCCAATGACAATCAAGAATATCAAACGACTGTAACAATTAATATTTCATTTTCATTGAAATTGTTAAAATAAATTTAAGCAATCTTAAGCATTGGGTTTAATTAATAAATCTGTCCTTATCTACAGACATGTAAAACAAGTGCTGCACAAACAGTAAGAGTTCTTGAGACATTTGATAAAAGCAGTAACTGCTGTTTCAAAGGAAGGTGATCGAAAACTAAATTTTGACAATACAACTTCTTGTTTTCAGAAATCAGGGCTTTTTCCCCCATCTTTGTGAAGCAGCCTTGGCCCCCTTATTTTGTGAAATAAGTCCCATTCTTACATCACAGAAGCGTTTGATCATCGGAGTGCAAGCCTTCATGAGAATCGTGTCCAGATCGAGGTCTTCATCCTCATCACGGATGAACTTACGGACCTCAGCTTTGCATTTTTTGTCGTCAATTTCCTCATACTTATCTTGCAGGCATTTCAGTTCCTAAAAATTAAACATATAAGTAGTTAGAAACAGCTCTAGGTAAAAAAAATCAGAGAAGACAAGATGATGTGTTCAATAAACGCATATGAACACAGTTGAAGCCATGTTTGTACTAATTGATTAACCTTTTTTATAAGTCCAAGTCCAAAAGTAGGTCACAGTTAAGGTCAGAATGAGGTCAAGTGATGGGAGTATGTTTAGTGTGTAAATAGATAACATCCATGCAAGTATCAAATAATTGTAACACAAGGCATAGATGTTAGACAAAATGCATTATTTTAGGTAACCAAAACTTTGGAAACTCGAATAAGTGTAAGTACAAAAGGAGGCCAATGTCAAGGTCAAACTGAGATCACTTGATTTGTGTGTGTTACCAGGGCCCTCAATCCATTTTAGGGGAAGCGGGTCGCTACCCATAGCAGGGGGAATTTTCGCGGCGTTTCCCTTTTGGGGGGATTTTTTACTTACTCTCTAATTATAACATTTGTACATGTTTGCACTATATTCATTGCTTTTTTCATAATTTAGTATGTTTGACAAGATTAAATTAAAATAGAATTGAGATATAATAATCATGAGACACATCTATCTATAAAAAAAAAAAAAAAAAT
>VMBQ01001200.1:0-16062 GCA_007657795.1 Dreissena rostriformis
CCAGAGCAGATTCAAAACATGTCCGATCACGTCCTATCACAATCGATATATTCATACAATACAATACTTGCACAAATGCAACACAACGCATTGAAACCTTCAGGATTTTGATAAGCAGTCATGTGTTGTATTCGTTAGTATTTCCTCTCTCACAAAGAATCAAAATGTTGAGTTCATCTTAAACTATCATGGATAAGGAGAAAATCTAGTAATTACAATGAACGAATATTATATATATGATTAATGTTTAACGTTTATCAATTGCTAATAAATTGGGTATTAAATGAATAATTTATAAATTAATTAATAATATTAATTAATATTTTTCGTTTATTTCAATTGTACGACCACCACTGTTTCACGTATGTTTTTGTTAATACAGTACAGGCGACTACTGTTTAAATAATGTATTTGGTCATACGATAGTGACGTACACAGGAAGAAGCTCTCACTCGTTACCATCCAAATGTCCGTTAAAGCGGGAATATGATTTGGCAATACCATCAAGATTTCCAAACCAAATATACTAGTATCCGATAAACAAAACTCATTTGTTTAATGTTTCGATTATGTTTTTGTATTTTTTAATGGTTTGGAGTATTTTATAATAGCTATTTATATACACACTGGCTAAATCCTACGTAATTTATATTTCCGATCCGATCGATCTTCTGTATCATTCTGTGTTATCACGTGGCTTAACGCTCGCCAATGCAAGTAACAACAATAACTAACACAATCGTTGTATTCATTATACATATAATTAAGGTATATACACACACAGGTTATATGGATGTTATCGTTCGGCAATAGATAGTTATTATTTAGTCGTGATATGCCAAAACATGCGAGCTGTGTCGTATGAACGACTCATACAATATCTGCCTTATTCTGTGTCTATTAATACTACACATGGACATAGCAATTATGAACACGTAGTGACTAACTGAGACAACTTTGATTTCGAAACTTAAACCCGAGTCAACAATTTTGATTTTTCGCATAAAACCATACTAATAATGAATGCATAAAAAACATAATTTAAGTATGTTGAATGTAAAACAATACAATGTAATAAATACATATACTTTATAACTATGCAATTGGGCTATTCCGAACCTGAATTACGGTTTCTTCATACGATGAGCTGGAATGTATAATGCATTATGGTTATTTCGAATGTTTTGGGAAAAAAGGAATTGAAAAGTTAATATTAGTATTTTGTTCATTTCATCGTGGCACAGACAGGGTCATTCTGTTGCTTGTGTGCGGATTAACCATTGAGTAAATACATTGTAATTAACTCGAATTTAAATTCGGCATCCAACCGGTTTAAACCCCGATGCTTTGAATTGAAAAAATGCCTAATTAATTTAATGTTTATGTCGTGTTGTTTGTATTTTATTGTATTGCCTAGTAAATTGGACACTTGTCTGAAATAAAAGACTATCGTTTGTTAAATTAAAAATCAGAATTTCTCTCCTGATTATTTTATTAAGTTTCATTTCGTCGATATAGTCAATACCTCAGACGTTAAAACTTGTTGGCCATTTGTGTCGCGTTCTGAGAAAACTGGGCAAAATGCATGTGCGTTAAGTCTCATCCCAGATTAGCCTGTGCAGTCCGCAGACTTCACAGGCTAATATGGGATGACAATTTACGCACAAGCATTATGCTCAGTTTTCTCAGAACACGACAAATTTATTCCGTTCTATGACCTCAATCTCAAGCGTGGGAAAGGTTAGTGCCTTCATCAAACTACGCCCCGCTGTTGCGGGGCTCTGATTGTAAGTAACATTTGAGGAGCGGTTATGATGCCTTGTCACGTACAAAAACACTGTTACTATACATCAATAACACTATTTCAGTAGCTATTACGATGCTGTCTTTACAAACATGTTACTATGAATATTAACCCATTAGTTATTATTGTCCTTATAAATTCTTTATTACTTGTCATTCAGTTGGTCGCTCTCTAACAATATATGTATCTTAAAAAAGCAATGTCTGATATCGTATTACCGGTATTCGAGTAAATGGTGCGTGGCTACTCTGTAAAATGTTTAAAAAAAGATTTGCTCGCAATATAGACGCACTTTATTAGGTCGTTTCATTCTCATAACTGTTCGTATGCATTTTGCCATAAACAAAATACATTTATTATGCTACGGTTTATATTTAGGCAATCCAAGAATTGTAGGTACGTCATTGATATCGCTATAGATATAAACAACCTTTAAAATCCACAAATACTTAGAATGCAATGCTCACGATTACGATTCAGATATAGAACATGGTTAATAACAAAGAACAAAGAAAAATATCATCGATTCGATGATTCTGATAGAAATGCAAATGGAGACATAAAAATCGTTTACGATTCAGATATAGAACATAGCCGTAAAACAACTAAATAACGTTCGTATACGAATTCATATTTCAAAGAAATTGTTTTTTGAAATGATATATAACTTATTATTACACCTCATTTTCGCTTCAAAGACATCAATATCCTCGGTGTGAAAATACGATACCCCTCATATGTCTATGATAATTATGTATTATTGGAATTATATATCTTAATTATATTCTCATGATCGGAAATTGGCAATAATACAACTGAACACATGTCAAGAAACATTAAAGAGTTACGGAAATTAACTCTAAAATAAGGCTGTGTTTCTCCTCATGAATAGGAAATAAATAAGATGAAAGTCTTATGAAAGGATATATTTTGATATATTTAATTTTATCAGCCAGCAGCCAAGCAACATTTCAAAAGTATATTTTTATAATATTATTAATAATACTCGAATAATTATTTATCAATGACGACCCGTTTCATCTAACGTAATATTACTGCTGTACTTCGTAAACATAGAACATGATATTTGTTGGCAAATTGACTTGCTTAAAATAACGAGAACATACATAATTATATTGCTGAAGATTATTGATGATCTGAGTGACACATTATTTTCATATTGCTAAATGATCAATATTTGTGTATCTTGTATTCCGTTTGATAATTTTTTCTTTGTTTCTGTAAAGATTTACCAGGGTAAGTTAGATATTTGTTTATATGAAAATCAGCGAGGTGTGTGTTAGAACACCTCTTATAAAACAATCTATTTCATTCTTGAACAATCGCTAAGGTACTTTTGCTGCACATTTATCCAATAGATGTAACGCTATTGGTAGAAATCATGCTATATATTTTACGGTTATTGTTGCTCGGTTATTTAGTCCAGTCAAAGTTGTAGGTCGTGGTTAGTGAAGGTTAATAAAGATCCTAAATGCATGTGTCATTTTTATTTCAATATCTGTAGAAAGTAAAGCAACATGTAGTTGGATGCACGCAAACGTTAACCAGAATGTTTTAAGTATAAAAAGGGCATAATTGTGCTTACTTGCTGGTCAGAGTCATGAAACTTTATCTGATGTAATGGAACCAGGAAATTGATCAGTGACCTCTAAAATGACCACCGAACACATGTATGAAGTTTAAATTGAATACTTGTAGTAGAAACAGTGTTATGGAGATGTTGCAAATTTACTTAAACCAAATTTCTAAATACCACAAGACGGTATAATTCTGCGACATAAAAGATCAGCATTGTGGAATTTGGTAAGTTACCTCACACAATTACCCCGAACACATGTCTGAATTTTAAACGAATACTTGTAGTAGAAACATTGATGGTGACATAACCTTTAACAAATCTATGTGAACAAAAGGGTGCATAGTTCTGCTACATTGCAGATCAGAGTTATGCAACTTGTTAAATGACCACGCACAATGACATACATTTCGTTGGTCACATGGTTAGTATTTAACCACGAAATCGCTAAAACCACATACTATTTTTTTTCTTATAATTTTTTCTTATTAACCACGAGTGAAATGAATATTTGATCATTCACCGAAAACCACCCTTTCTACTTTATTCATAAGTATACCAATGAAATTGATGGAACAATATTTCGATTTTTTCTTATCGCTTCACTTTATGAAAACTAAATAATTCTTCAGTTCACTGAAAAACATATACACACGATGTGACTAGGAAGATTCCCAGCTATATTCTGACATTACCATTCTGACATGGAACATTAACGGATGGACAAACAAAAACTGCTTACCGAGAGGAAATACTGTACAGATGGAATGCGGATATAATATGCCTAACGGAAACAAAACTTAGAAAAAAATGAAGTACTTCATTTAGAAAATTACACGACTTACTTATTCAACCGAGAATCAGTGAAACAAACAGCCACGTGTGGTTCGGGCGGTGTTGCTATACTCTTGAAAGATACCTTTGAAAATGATTACTATGTGACATGTTTAGACAAGTCTTTTGAAGGTATTCTCAGTTTAAAACTAATAGATAAAATATCGTCTGCTGAAACCATCGTTACGGTGTGCTACTTACCACCGGAAGGCTCGGAGCGGGACCAACATGTTGATGATTTTTTGACCATCTCACAAGTCTTGTGTTTCTGAATACTAATGCAGATTGTCTTGTGTTTTGTGGAGAAATTAATAGTAGAATCTCGATCTAAAACGACACCATTATTAACGTAGACAGCATACCCCCTAAAAAACAATTGATTTCACAAAAAATAAGCATGGCGTGTCATTCCTTGAATTCTTACGCGAGACGAAACTGTGTGTATTGAATGGACGAATTACGCCAGCAAATGACAATTATACCTCTATTCCAACAAAGGGCAAGGCGTTTGTGGATTACGTATTTACCCCATATCCAAACATTGACTTATTTAAAACATTTGAAGTGCACACTGTAAAAGACTTATGTAAGAAGTTTTCTATAAAACCGGAATGCTCGATGCCTGACCATTCAGTAATATATTGTCAAATCGAACGTAAATTAAACAAGCTTATCGACGCAAAAAGTCAAGATATGTATGAAAAAAACGATAATCCGATAAGCGGCAAACGGTTTATGTATGAATCGATTCCCCCTGACTTCATAGACAGTAACCGATTAGCTACGATGATAGATCAAATACAATGCTGCATTGACACTCAGAATGATGTGGACTCCTTGTAGCGTTCTATATGTGACCTTTATTACAATGAACTCATCGAAAAAGTGGACTATAAGTGCAAATCGAAAAAACTGAAAAAATCATTTCGAAATAAATCAAAACCGTGGTGGATTAACACTCTCGACGACCGATTCAAAGAAGTCAGCGAAGGTGAACATGACTTTTTGAAATGTACTGGAACTAAACGCGACAAACATAGACACAGACAGCTATATAAGGACAAACAACGGCGTTTCGATAGGGAGATCAAAAGGCGTAAACGACAATACGAACGGCATCAGCAAATTGAACTTGAGGAGATCTGCACAGACAATCCCAAAGAATTTTGGCGCCACATAAAATCACTAAGCCCAAAACAAGGCTCCACAATACCCATGGAAACACTTGACGAAAACGGCAACAGTATACACGACAGAACTAGTGTCCTTAAAAGGTGGGAGACTGATTATAAGAACTTATTTAACCAAGCAAAAGCTTGTGAAGGAGCAAACTTTGACGAACATTTTTATAATGATGTCAAACAACTAATCAAAGGGCATGGGGCTAGATTGAGTCTGATTGGGAAGAAGTTTAGTGACTAAACTCAAGTAAATGTAAACGGATCCACGCTCTTTTACTACCAGATACAGTGTACATGTATGCTAACCTTATAAAGTTGAAGGTTTAATCTATTGCTCATGCTCAATATGCCCATCTAGTTTTAGACACTTTGACCTTTAAGCTCAATGTCATTCACGGGTCAAGGTCATCGGAAAATAGGTCAGTGGGAAGGTCATGTCCAGAGGGGAGTTGTGTACAAATAGCAAGTAAATCCAATCATGAACAACAAATTTATGGCGAATATAAAGTTTTTAGACGCTTTGACCATTGAGTTCAAGGGCCAATGTATTCTTGGGCCAATTTATTATTTAAGTGTCCAAAAACTTATAATAATTACGGTATAACCAGTGAGTCCCGCTCACTTGGATACTATATCCTTAAAGCTATAGGGTGGAATATGTATAAATATCCACAATGGAACGTTATAGACAATACACTGAACTGGCTAATGGACATTAGTTGCTGGAGCATTTGGGACGGTTGCCACTTTGAAAAAGTGTGCAAATTTGGCGTCTAGTAAAGTTGTCATTATGAGCAGAATTGATATAAAAAATTTATTGACCATATTCCCCGAGGCGTAATCGACAAAGTTGTTTAATTTTATTATATAATCAATCTTGTTCAATCGGAGCAGATTAATAGCAAGAAATTAATAGCCCTGTAAAGCAATACGGAAATTGAACAGTGTACGTATGACCATCTAGACTACTGCAGTCAGCCTCGAGACATTTATTTCCGACCGCGGCGCCAAGATGTCTGACAGGGACGCTAGAAGTATCAGTATAGAAGTATCAAGATTAGATCTCGTTTCTCATTGGGTATTTCAATGCCATTCTGGTCATAAAATAAAATGTATTTTTCAGAAATAAGATATTCTTCAGAAATAACAATGTGTTCGTGTTAACCAAAACAATCCAATACACGAAATATTAAAGGATAAAAACATGGCCAGATTTCTGATAATTTTCAGATTCATTTTATCTTATTCACACACATTCTTTTGTGATGCCATGAAGAGATATAGTATTATTACGTAAAATTACGAATACCATGCTTTGCGGAAATATGTTCCTGTAATATTTCCCATAGTGTGTGAATTAATCTAACAGCTGACATCTTCCATCGTCCCTTCCTGCTACTGAGTAAGAAGCATTTACTTTGAGAAGTAAAAAATCTAATGTATTTCTAAATAACAACACAGTAAAACATAACAGTTTACAAGTCAATCAGGAATTCGTTCTTCTAATTGTTTTGCCAAATGATTCATAATAATCATTATCCTTATTCAGTATTGTTATGTGATTGGTTGTTTATGATCCCTGGTTAGTATATTTGTACAAATGAGGATTGATACAAATCCTTAAGCTAGTGAAAGTGCAATGTAAATGTCTATTCAGGAATCAATGTGACAAACCAATGTCTTTAATGACGACACTAAATTGTCTACTGCGATCATACCAGGAAACAATATGGGGCGATAAATAAGCTAGATCCGATTGAACAAAGAGTACCAGTGACAATCACTTGAGAATGTCTCGGCGCCAGCAACTTCACGATTGCTTTTTTTGTTCCATTTAGATCCTGTTTGACATTTCAAAGTACGTCCTCCATTGGGACCCTGCCATGACTTTCTGGAAGATATCAGCTGACATGAACCACCACATGCCGTAAAGTATCTTAATGAACCATATAATCCGAACCTTAAATTTCAAATCAAAATCTGGCTGCTCTCTATGAATATCTTTAACCAGCGCCTTGTTAGCCGGATCACGGATGTTAGTTGCGTATAGTGAAGTTCTTTTATCGAGGACGTTCTATTTTTTGGAAAACACTTGCATATGCCCGTGTATGGCTCGTGGAACCACCACTTACGATGAAATACTTCGGCGTCAAAGGGACCATAATTTAACGTTTCTAAAAATAATTTGAAGTTGATATATTAATACTGATATATCATCATCATTATCATCATCATCATCATCATCATCATCATCATCATCAACATCATCATCATCATCATCATCATCATCATCATCATCATCATCATCATCATCATCATCATCAACATCATCATCATCATCATCATCATCATCATCATCATCATCATCATCATCATCATCNCACGAGTCTATTGTGAATCCTCTCAAAACCTTCCATTGGCCATCATGTCACACGCTGGCGAACTCTTTCTTAAAATTGATAAAGTTGTAGAAGATGTGCTCTGCCAGAAACGCCTTTGTGGTTAGAATATTGATATGACAGAAATGTCCTTGATAAAGCGATGTACAATTGTTCATGGAATATTAGTAAATAAAATACTAGTATACAGTATATTATACTACACATTAAGATATTACATAAAATATATATTAGTAAATGAATCCTGAAAAATTAACACAACACGTAGGGATCCCATTCAAGATTTTAAAGACTGAAAGTAAAATAGAGAACGCGTTAATATAATGGTTAATATGCTTAAAGATGTAAGGTTCCACCAACACATGCCAAAGAAAAAAAAAATCGGCTACAATGGATCATAAAAGGCATTTTTTAATCGAAGCGTGGTTCTAAAAAAAGCGCCAAAGAAAAGAGTAAAGATTTTGTGCGACATTGGGTTCCATCATATAGCGGTCAATAACAGATGGTAATACACGGCTTCAGGTCCTAGTACCATAGCGAAAGTAGGCGTGCGATGTAATGTTTGCGAGAGGTTAACAAACAAACGCACAAGAAAACGGTGATGAGGTAAGCGGTGGAAGGCTTCCCATCAGTTAGAGACACCAATTAAAGACCTGCATTCTACGTAACTCTCCGCTTGCCGCGGCTTACTGTCGCTGGTTTAAGATGTTCCTACAGGGAAAGCAGATTGATAGTTGGGAATGCTTTTCAAGCCGATGTTGTTTCCTAAACAGTTTACCTTAAGTTATCGCTACTGTAATGTTATGTTAAATTTGATATTTGTGATGCTCTTTCTTTATGTAATCGCTGAAGACAATATAGGTAGGACATTTAATACAGCGCTTTATCACTCGCATCCCACATTAAGCATAATATTTCCATTTAATATTCATTTCAGGATTTGAAGAGATGTTCATTATATTGATATTTTTCAGAGATCATTAATCAAAATAGACCATAACCACATGTACCTATATCTTACCATATCAACATCATTTCAATGATCCTAACAATCTCAATCAGACAAACGCATGTTTTATAGCACAACCACATGATACATGCTCTTAGAAGAGCTAAAACAACAAATTACCTGTAGACAGTGGTACTGACATTATGTTAATTGCTGTTGTCGTTTACGTCGTGTCAGGTAATTATAAAAACAAAATAGGAAAAAAGTTAACAGGTTACAAAACATTATTTTGCTAACAACTTTACATCACAGCTTACAACATTCTTCAAGACTTTCTGGTTAAGCAATTAGTTCCGCCGCGTTTTTAGCTTTCCATAAGACGCGTAGACGGGAGAATCAATCATCTGGTGAAAACAAAACTATACAAAAAACGATAAAAATGAAACCTGTTTTGTTTTACAGCGCAGTTTTATCTACGTATGAATCAAGTGTTTTTTTAAGTGTTTTAAACACGTGAATACTGTGAAGGTAGATTTAAAGCATACACCAACATTATAATTGCCAATGTGCTATGTATGATGTCTCAGTTCATGAATTACACGAAGGCTTACAACTTAAAACCAAAAAATGGGGCAACATCAAACCCAACTTTATTTGTAACACTATCTTGGATGACTTTTCGATATGATTAATAGGGAATAAGTAATTTCCCTGTATGGAAAATTCAGACAAGTCGGAAATTAGACAATGTCCATATGACCATCTAGACTACTGCCTATCAGTCAGCCTCCAGACAGGTATCCACCGACCGTGGCGCCGGGAGGTCTGACAGGGACGCATCAAGTTGCATTATCAGTTTTAGTTTCTCTTTGGGTATTTCAATTCCGTTATGGTAATAAAAAGCATTATATTCTTCAGAAATAAGATATAATTGAGAAATAACAATGTGTTCGTGATAACAAAAAGTATCCAATGCAGGAGTTATATTGGAAAAAAAAACCTGGGCAGATTTCTTATCAGTGAAGTCTGATTCATTAAGAGTGATTCACACTAGCTAAACTACTTCTTTTATTAAATATATACATTTACACGACACGTGTGCTACAAAACTTAACATTATCACGCTTTTCGGAAATATGTGCACCTATATTGCCCACAGTGTGTAAACAAATTGAACGTCAAATGTATCTTTGATAAATATTGTCGTTATATAAACGTCCACACATTAGTACACTGAATATATTTTAGTTTTGAAATATTTCTGATTATTCACATACAGGAATAAAAAAGAGAATCGACAAGAGTTATTATTGACATAACAGACTGATATTGCTTCTTTCCTCTATTAAGTGTATTCGTCTTTTAAGAAAACGACTATCTAGTATTTTTTGTAACTACGAACTTGCCATTGTGTCATGCATGCATGGTGTGGTATCGATTAAATACGCAATCGCAAAATACGGTGGAACTTTCAATAGGTTTATAAAATATATTTCCATCACCCATACAGAAATATCTGCGCAAAGTAAGGTTAGTCGGCACGACACAGTCTTTCTGTAATACACGTTGGCATCTCTAAGGCTAATTATAATTGGTTAAATGGACCAAAAATGGCGCTTATAAGTATTTAAAATTCTCTTAACGAAGTGGCACTTAAGTTACATGCAATATAGATATGAGAGAGAGAGAGGTGCTCAATACAGTTATCTTGATCTTGTGACTTTTATGTCGACCAAGAGAGAGTCGCTATCCCCTGGCTCTGTATCGCTGCCATTGAGGCCATTGAATGAACGCGTATATAATACTTCTCCCGATGACTACCGTCCAAACCAAGCAGTAGATAAGTGTTCTTTGAAGAAGTATAAAGATATCTTTGAACAAATTAAACAACCAATAACGTGATTACAAAATGATTCTAGACTACATGCATGCATGTGTATTAATACCCATGTAGCAAAATGAATGGTATTCTTGTTAACGACTAAATCCTTCTCACGACATAAAGAACTCGAGTATTAAGGCTCGTATATGTTTTCTCAATAAATAAGGAATGCGATGATTAATAACTTTCTATCACTGAAGTTTCAATCGGATACCAAGCTTCTCATTATACTCTGGACAAGCAGTATCAAGTGTTGACAAGAGCACTGCCAACGGGTGCAGGACGCTCGACGTTAAGTGTTTGACACAGAGTAAGTTTTAAGTCCAAAAAGGGGAAAAGGGGAGTTGTATCCTCATGTCAAAAGAAGTAGGTCATCATATAATCATTCTACATGAGTGTTGTCTTTCAAGTTGAAAGGTTTTAGTGTTTGAGAAACAGACAAGTTTTTGAAAAAAAAAATCAAGTCCGAAAAGGGGAATAACTCTTACAAAATGCTGAATAGAGTTGTATCCTGTTGTCAGTAGATGAAGGTGATGACATTCTACATGTGCACCGACTTTTAAGTTGAAAGTTTTGATAGTGTTTCATTGTAAGTCAGAAAAGGGTAATAACTTGTACAAAATGAAGGATAAAGTTATGTGCTCTTTTCAGAAGATTTATGTCATCATATTCAGCAAGTGTGCTGACTTTGAAGTTGAAAGCTTTGATAGTGTTGGAGAAAATTAAGTTTGAGTTGAGAATTTGCCAACCTTTCTATGAACTAAGTCGAAACAAGAGCAGATAACTCCATAAATATAGATCACATGGTTACCAGCCTAGTCAGTATGGACTCCCCTTCCGATAGTGAGTAACTATTTAAAGTTTCAAGTGGATACCTTTGATAGTCTTTGAGAAAATGGACATTAACAGAAAACTTAACCAATGCGAACGCCGACAACCTGGCTATAACATTAGCTCTTGTTTTCTTCGAAAAGTAGAGCTAACAATCGATGTGTTTGTCAGAAACACATTTTTTTACCTTTGACCTTGAAGGATGACCTTGACCTTTCACCACTCAAAATGTGCAGCTTCATGAGATACACATGAATGCCAAATATCAAGTTGCTATCTTCAATATTGCAAAAGTTTTGACCAACTTTAAAGTTTTCGGACGGACGCACAGACTGACGGACGGACAAACGGACGGACGAACTGACAGTTCAACTGCTATATGCCACCCTACCGGGGGCATAAACAGGGAGATAAATATGAAGTTATGTGTAGTAGACTATTGTTATAGTCAATTTAATGACAATGATGGCATTTTGAAAGCAATGTGCTAGTGATAATGAAATGTTGAAAAATGGTATCGAGATCAAATTAATGAAGACAGGGCATAGTTACCAATATCATCGTAATAAATGAACAAGTACTTAGTGCGGACATCAATTTAACAAAGCTTAATATAACTTTGCATAATGAACTATAAACTAATAATCTAGTTCTACAAAATGATTTTAAAATGTTATAAACAAGAAAAGTATCATGTAATTCTTCGTGTCAAACAATTATTAATCATCATGAAAAACAACTATATATATCACAAACTATACTTTAGTGTTGTTCATATATTATAAACAAGAGGACCATGATGGTGCTGGAGTCGCTCACCTATTTCACACGGCACTTGGTAACAAATTTTTATATATAACTCCTTCATAAATTGTCCAATCGAAATGAAAATTGAGTGGACACAAGTAGGGCATTGATAGGTCATCCTGTAGAAATTGTGTGAAAATCCTCTAAGTAGTTCCCGAGGAGTTGTGATAACAAGGTTTTCTCCCTATATCTTCTAAATAGTTAAAAGTAACAAAGGGTCATAACTACTTCAAAAATTGTCCGATCAAAATGACAATCAGGTGGACACATCTAGGGTACCCATAGATCATCCTATGTGTGAAAGGAAATATCATAGATACAGCGATTTATCGCTGTATGGGTTTTTGGTGCTATGACTTGCTTAAAATAAGTTATAAAAATACAATAACTCTNTATCATATAAGCGGAAAGTGTCGTCCCTGATTAGCCTGTGTGGACAGGCTAATCTGGGATGACACTTTACACACATGCATTATGGCCAGTTTTCTCAGAACGCGTCACAATTAACTCAGGATTGTGTGGATCACTGGGGATGAGAAGTGTCTTGCACATTGACACTTCATGGTTGGTGACGTTTTAATTAAATCACTTAAAAATCAATTTATTGTTCTTCTTCCGATACAGCACTCCTTCTAAAGACTTTTTTGCCCTACCATTGCAGAAAGTCTTGGGACCATGGTAGAACCAGTACTTGGTGTCTTTGGGGGAGATCTCAAAATCTTTCCCACAGTGGGGATCGAACCTGCGACCTACCCATCACTAGGCGGACACCATAAATCCACTACGCCACAGCGAACATTTTATACAGACAAAGCATCAGACCAAAGGTGATTAAATTGCCCAAGACTCAAACTTGATGTCTTATGCAACTTACTATTCACTCATACCTTACCTATAATACGTGCCAAGCCAGTTCAGTGGTCCATACAGTTGTATGATGTATGTTCCAAACAGCACGTAATCGCCCACAGTGAGGTGTAACCCGTTAAGGCTATGAACCACTGCCCACGCGCACAGGAGCGAACCCGCAAGCACGCCCAAGGTTATAACGATGTTTTGTGCGAAGTTGAGGAGGTTCAGAGATGCTGTAGACTTCCACTCAGCTCTCTGTTCAGGCACAAGTGAGAAAACATTTTTAATCATCCAAGTAACAAGAGATTATTTTTTTAGTAAATTGTCTCTGAAGGGGCAGCTTACTGCAAAAGATTGTAAACTCCACTCGTGAGACTTTTTACTATAACCACTTATGAAATAAAATTCAATCAAACACAGTAATCAACAAATAGCTTCTATCTGTCACATTCAGATATGCTGTAGATTTGCTGTCCCGCTTTCTGCAATAGCCAAAAAAACAGTTTTGATATAATCATACAACAGTTTTTTTTCTTTATAGTTAGATTGTTTCAGGAAATATAAGTGCAATCTCCATAAAAACAATTGTCCGCTTAGTTGAATTGAAAAAGCAATTGAAATAAAGATTTACGAAAGTTCCGAAGTTGGAGACATATAGTCATCTACTGTCCAAGGCCAATTCACATGTTAAGTATTAAGTCAATCGATCAATTGGTTGACAAATTAGTGATCGGAAACGATTTTCACACTTATTGTGACATTGACCTTGACCTTTGACCTAGTGAGCCCAATTTCAATAGGGGTAATCTACTGTCCAAGGCCAATGCACATGAGAAGTATCAAGTCAATCGGTCAATTGGTTGACGACTTATTGATCGGAAACATTTTTTTTTACACTTATTGTGACAGTGACCTTGACCTTTGACCTAGTGACCCCAATTTAGATAGGGGTCATCTACTGTCCAAGGTCAATGCACATGTGAAGTATCAAGTCAATCGGTCAATTGGTTGATGTGTTATTGATTGGTAATGATTTTCACACTTATTACGACAGTTACCTTGACCTTTGACTTAGTGACCCCAATTTTAATATCTACTGTCCAAGGCCAATGCACATGTGAAGTATCAAGCCAATCGGTCAATTCGTTGAAGAGTTATTGATCGGAAACAATTTTCACACTTATTGTGACAGTGACCTTTGACCCCCATTTTAATAGGGGTCATCTACTGTCCAAGGCCAATGCACATGTGAAGTATCAACATAATAGGTCAATCCATTCAAAAGTTATTGATTGGAAACGAACTGGTCTACCGACAGACAGACAGACTGACCGACCATCATCCAGCAAAACAATATACCCCCTCTTCTTCGAAGGGGGGCATAAAAATGTAAATATGACAATTTTGAGCAAACCTTGGTAAAATAATGACTAATATTCAAACACTTCAAATGATCTAATTTTTTTTTATACCACATTTATATAGCGCAGTGTGATGTGCGTTAAGAGGCGCTTTACATTTTTCCCCTGATCACTGGGCATAAGTCGTCCGTTAAAATCTAATATATTCATTACTGACTAGATAATCTAACATCTAATATATTCATTACTGACTAGATACAAAGCTGCTGTAAAAGATAAACTATCAAAGAACAATAAGTTGACAATTACTGCCACTTGTATGTCATCGCAAATAATAATATAGACTGGGGTAAAAAGTAAGAAAGGTTGAGAAAGACGTTTTTGAGGCCTGATCCCCTGTTCATGGCAGGTCTACCATGCATGTGTACCATGCAATATGCTACTACCCACTAGAACACTGTGATAATTACCTACATAGATATTACCTGGTAGTTGATGATTGCCTTGTTGTAGCGGTCAATCTCGAACTCTGAAGCTCCGTAATATTTGACCTACAGACAACAACAACAACGATATCATTAAAACATGACAAATAAACTATCAAGTGTTAAATAAAACATTCTTAAAGTTTGAATACTTTACTAGACATTATTATTATTATACATTTCAGCTTAAGCTGTTTCATGGAACCTAAAAAACGCACTCTTTATTTCAATGTTATTTAACTTTTTCATGTTTTCTCAAAAATTGAATTCAAGAAATATATAAGAAAATTGCAGATTTAAAAGGAATTTTTAAAATAATGTTTGTAATTTTGTTAATGTGCATTTACATGCCCGTATTTCATTAATGTATAGATTTATTATAATTGTAATAGTTTCTGATAACACATTAAGGCATAAACACCTACATACTGTTTCAAAGTTCAGGAGTGAGTCCACAGCCTTGGCATTTGTTTCATTATCCAAAGTATTCATATCACGTCGGTACTTGGTCCTCCATTCCGTGACGAATATGGTGACAGCTGCAAAGGATATACCACAATGCATTGCCATGACAACCTTTCTTCAACTCATCAAATAACAAGAGATGTGTTTGTCAGAAACACAATGCCCCCTACTGCGCCGCTTTGAAATAAATTTTTTATTTATCATTTGGCAGGTATAGAAATTATCTTCCTTTAAAGCTTGTTACTTCCCTTGGATTTTGTTTTTTTGACCTTTGACCTTGAAGGATGACCTTGACCTTTCACCACTCAAAATGTGCAGCTCCATGAGATACACATGCATGCCAAATATCAAGTTGCTATCTTCAATATTGCAAAAGTATTCATAAAATGAGCGATTTTGGCCACATATATTTGACCTCTGACCTTGAAGGATGACCTTGACCTTTCACCACTCAAAATGTGCAGCTCCATGAGATACACATGCATGCCAAATATCAAGTTGCTATCTTCAATATTGCAAAAGTTATGGCCAATGTTAAAGTTGGCGCAAACAAACAAACCAACCAACCAACAGACCAACAGACAGGGCAAAAACAATATGTCCCCCAGTATATAC
>VMBQ01001200.1:17541-38670 GCA_007657795.1 Dreissena rostriformis
AGTGTGCAATGCCTCTGGAGTAAATTAACCCTTTGCATGCTGGGTAATTTGTCGTCTGCTAAAATGTCGTCTGCTGAATTTCTAAAATTAGCATTTTCTTCGATTTTTTTCAAAGAATACTATCAGAATAGAAAACAGTTTGGATCCTGATGAGACGCCACGTTTTGTGGCGTCTCATCTGGATCCAAACTGTTTGCAAAAACCTTCAAAATCCGGTTGCAGCACTCAAAGGGTTATACATGTATGATTTTATAGCTGACAGCGTGGCTCCTGACCAGACTCAAATTGCCTAGGCTGGTCTGGGGAAACGCTTACTGTATATGGCATGAGACACATTTTTGCATGATGTGGGTCAAATATCCTCTGCGGTTCAAGTTTCGTTACCTTAGTGTTTCATGTCAATCAATATTATTAAATCATGCACAAATGATGATAAAATTACCCACCATAAAAAAACTAGAGCTTTGTCACAGACGTGACTAACGCACTAAGTGACCCCGTGACCTAGTTTTTGACCCGGCATGACCCATATTCGAACTCGACCTAGACATAATCTACATAAAACTTCTGACCAAGTTTGGTGAAGATTGGATGAAAACAACATGAGTTAGAGAGCGGACAACCAATACTGACCGACAGACTGACCGACCGACCGACAGACAAGCTCACTCCTATATACCCCCCTAAACTTCGTTTGTGGGGGTATAATAATAATTAGTTTTCAACTGTATCCCAGTAATATTCAAGCAATTACATTAAACATTTGATACACGGCTTAGTTTAAACATATTTATTTTAGCTCAATTACATCGGAAGCCTAAGGCTTATTGAAACGCTCTCGAGTCCGTTTCTTGGGACTAAGAACCAGTACTTGGTGTCTTTGGGGAAGATCGAAAGAACTCTCCAACAGTGGGGATCGAACCCACGACCTCCCGATCACTAGGCGGACACCACATCCACTACACCGAGGCGACCCACAAGTCGGCTTGAGCATGCACAGTTAAAATCTTGCTCAAGGCAAGATCAAAACAAAAGGGAAACAATCAAAGGACGGGAATAAATTTTGGACTTTTGACGATATGTGTTGAGATAGTGAATTTAAATTATAATTGCACTGGCCCAAACATTTTTTCTCTATAATTTAAACTAAAAAGGAATAAAAGTCGGAAACTATATGACTCTTTTTATATATCCTGATTAAAAAAAGCTCTAGGCTAAGTCTAAGGTTTACAGCCCAAATAACAGGTTTAGACTCCAAATGCTTTGCAAGGGGTTACAAGGAGGTAACCCAAGTTTGATTTTCCTTTTATGTTCAGTGTTATATGGTATGTATTGTATATGCAATAGGTCCATTGCCTCAAATAAAAGACAAGTGGATGGTAACAAAAAAATCTCCACTGATAATGTTATGGAGTTTTTTTAGTTTTCCTATATTAAAAATAATCAAGCGAATTAGCTTCTGATACCCAACTGTGTCAAGTACCAGGAGATAATTCTCTTGACTATTTGTCACACTGATACCCAACTGAGTCAAGTACTAGGAGATAATTCTCTTGACTATTTGTCACACTGATACCCAACTGTGTCAAGTACCAGGAGATAATTCTCTTGACTATTTGTCACACTGATACCCAACTGTGTCAAGTACTAGGAGATAATTCTCTTGACTATTAGTCACACTGATACCCAACTGTGTCAAGTACTAGGAGATAATTCTCTTGACTATTTGTCACACTGACACTGATCATTTACTTGAGCAAGTTGTTCACACTGTTGGTTCCACGGTCCACAACCCTGAGAACTTCTCCAGTCTTGCGCTTCAGGTGCCAGCTCAGTGAAAGGCTGAAACACAAAACAAGTGTTGAGCGTGAAACTATTGGAGACACAACAAGCCAAAATAGGCCTTAAGACACAACCAGATATTGATGCTCCAGATATGCCTTTGCATATGTATACTCAGATGAGGAGTCATAATGTTCAACAAGAGCACCGTCGAGTGGATGCCAACGATCGACTGTGGGTGCTTGGATTTTATTTATTTTTACCTTTGACCTTGAAGGTCATCATTGACCTTGACCTTTTCACCACTCAAAATGTGCAGGTCGATGAGATACACATGAAAAACCAAAAAAAAAAAAAAAAGGTTTTTTGACCTTTGACCTTGAAGGATGACCTTGACCTTGACTTTTCACCACTCAAAATGTGCAACTCCATGATATACACATGCATGCCAAATATCAAGTTGCTATCTTCAATAAGGCAAAAGTTATGGCCAATGTTAAAGTTTTCAGACGACGACTACGACGACGCCGCAGACAAGAGGGCTATGACAATACCTCAGGTTTTCTTCGAAAACAGACGAGCTGAAAATGAGACCACCAAACCTTGCATCACTTTATAGTGGACACGGTAGCTGCTGTCCAGACTGCGCAGGCTGGCTTGGAGAAAAGCTGGCCGCATATAGATCTCTATTGTTAATTTTTAATTTGTCCCAAATAAGTGTACACTTTTGGTCTATTCCCTAAATTTGATATATTTTGGTAAAACTTGTTCCATATTTTCCTGCATGGATTTCCTATGAAATGGGATAGAGCTTTACTGAATTTGTCCTTTCAATTTTTTGTCACAAGTAAATAAATGTACAATCAAAATCTACAAACTTGTGCAGGTGTCCAAAAAGTTTCACTTGAATCCTTCGCGTGGTGTACTGCTGAACGGGAATCCACAGGAAAGTCTGCATGTTGCTGAGGAATCCGGAGCCACCTGGGAGAAAATGAGCCTTGTTCTGGGAAAACTGGGCTTATGCAAGTGCGTAAAGTGTCATCCCAGATTAGCTGGTGCAGTCCACACTGGCTCATCAGGGACGACAGTTATGGTTTTTATGGAATTTTTCGTTTAAAAGAGGTCTCTTCTAAACAAAAATTCAATCTAGGTGGAGTGTTGTCCCTGATGTGGACTGCACAGGCTAATCTAGGATGACACTTTACGTAAATGCATTAAGCCCAATTTTCCCATATTGTACTTGTGTGTCTTTTTCGCCTTTTCAAAGTATTTCAGTAATATCAAGGCGGTTAGTTAATTTACTGGCACTTTTCTTGTGTAAGCTGGTTCACCATTGCTAGTTCACATCCCAATACTCTAAAAGTACCCTCATTGAATCATAGATACAGAGTGAATAGCCTTATAAATAATTTCATGACCAATCACTGCAAATTTGACTTGATAAATAAAACCTGCAATAATCCGATTTGTATTCAAGTGCTCTTATAACTGAGATAACTGTTTATGAGTCCAAATTCATTGGGAATTTGAAAACTGTCAACAAGGAACACTATAAAATTCCTTTATGCAATGTAAACCAATGAAGACTCGATTATTTTACAGGAACACAGAGCCAAATGCAGAAGACATGCATTTGAAACTGTCAACAGTCAACACATTAATTTTTTTACTTCATGATATTTGAGGTAATGCAATTTGGTAGACATTTAGAAATTATATTTATCAAATACATATGCAAACTTTAAAGACTGGACATAATTAAATTTTCAAAGTTTTTCATGTTGCTTAAATTGACCATATTTATGGTTTGAATACAAATTTGTTATTCTGATCTGACTAGCTCTTCTCTATGAAGGCTAAATAATGTAGCACTAGTAAAAACTTGGTGCTCATTTTGCACAGTGATATATGGAAAAAATTCAATCAAATCTAAGAATGTTTAAATATTCTGAATTTTCTGAACAAATAGACTCATAAGATGGAATTTCATTCCATGAGAAACATTGTTCAAACCAAAAGCTGACCAACTGTCCCTTTTGAAGATATACTAGTAGCTTCCAAGCTATGGAAACGCTATTCTTTTCTTACCTCCACTGCTTCCTTTTAAGAAGAGTAGCAAGCAGTAGACACAGATGAAATCCCAGCGGTATGCCGGGCTCCCTTTCACATCAACGCCGTCCACAGCTGACCGTTCAGTGGTTAAACTGTTCACTGCAAGGACCAGGCACAACATGAAACAAAAAAACAAGGAAATGCTACAAAACCAGGTTTCCAATGTTAAGTTACTAATTTAGTTGAAATTTAGTCTGAAATCCTAAGTTAGGGAGGGCTGCTTGTAAGCTACATACACACACAATTTCAGCTCAATATGCCCATCAAGATATTGAGCGGAAAAAGAAATGACAAGAAACACGTTGATATGAAAACATTTGCAAAAGTGGTTAAATAGATGTCTTCTAATAAAGCTACAAAAAGTTTTTCTTCATAAACTACAGCAAGTTTTTATTTATTGTTCCATATTAAGCGAAGAGCTTTGCAATTCTGAAACTTGACACATACCAATATTCTTGTTGTAGATAGGCACCAGCAATGTTAGGCCCCTCCCCGCTCCAAGCAGTACCAGACATGCAACGACGATCCACTGACGCCAGCAGCTGCCTTTCGGCCACACGTACGGCATCATCATCTTCAGTTTGGCAAACACGTTGCTCCATGTTGACTCAGCCTTCTTCCCACCTGGGCTAGCTTTCTATATGACAAATGAGCCATGTCATGTGGAAATGGGTCCTATGCCATATGCTGTTGGCATCGCGCCAGACCAGATTGCGTATTCGTGCAGTCTGGCCATTAGCCACCTTGTCCACTAATAAGTCACACAAGGTTTTATGCTTTCATCAGCAGAAAGGCTAGCTTCTAACCAGACTGCCCAAATGCATGGGCTGATCCTAGGCATCTCTAACCAAATAAGGCATAAGACTCAATATTGCACCAAGCGGCTAAAAAAACACAAACTAACTAACAAAGTATATGCAAAATTAAGTGATTGTGTTATACATTACAACTATATGAATAATGAACATATTAGCAATAAGAGTGCAATTGTAACAAAAACATGTATATATTTATTATTTTTCAGATAAAGATTGTATAAAGTGTAAAAATATGACAACCAGGGATTTCAAAAACTCTATTATGGTACCTTTTCTTTAGTTTCTTCCTTGCTGTCAATTAATGCCTTGTATCTATTATTGGGAAGGCCAGGTGCTTTAAAACCCAGAACGAACAGAACTCCAGTGGACAGGTATCGGATGAGCCACAATGAAAATTCTCCATAATCCTCAGCTCTGCAATCATTATTATGAAAACTGAGTATAAACGAGAGTTAACATTTCTTCGTCATTCATATTGATTTTAACTTAAATTTACATCAATTTAATTACACTTTTAAAACAAGGGCTGTTTGTAAAACATGCATGCCCCCCATATGGGCTGTCAGTTGTAGTGGCAGCCATTGTGTGAATACATTGGTGGTGGTGGTGGTGGTGGTGTACGGAAACCATTTTACTGTGTTGAGTCACCGTGACCTTGAACTTTGACCTAGTGCCCTGAAAATCAATAGGGGTCACCTGCCAGTCATGACCAATGTCCCTATGAAGTTTCGTGATCCCAGGCCTAAGCGTTCTTGAGTTATCATCCGGAAACCATTTTACACTTAGGTCACTGTGACCTTGACCTTTGACCTAGTGACCTGAAAATCAATAGGGGTCATCTGCCGGTCATGACCAATGTCCCTATGAAATTTCATGATCCCAGGCGTAAGCGTTCTTGAGTTATCATCCGGAAACCATTTTCCTATTTCCAGTCAACCATTTTACTGCTTCAGGTCACTGTGACCTTGACCTTTGACCTAGTGACCTGAAAATCAATAGGGGTCATCTGCCGGTCATGACCAATGTCCCTATGAAGTTTCATGATCCCAGGCGTAAGCGTTCTTGAGTTATCATCCGGAAACCATTTTCCTATTTCCAGTCACTGTGACCTTGACCTGTGACCTTGACCTTTGACCTAGTGACCTCAAAATCAATAGGGGTCATCTGCCAGTCATGACCAATGTCCCTATGAAGTTTCATGATCCCAGGCGTAAGCGTTCTTGAGTTATCATCCGGAAACCATTTTCCTATTTCCAGTCAACCATTTTACTGCTTCAGGTCACTGTGACCTTGACCTTTGACCTAGTGACCTGAAAATCAATAGGGGTCATCTGCCGGTCATGACCAATGTCCCTATGAAGTTTCATGATCCCAGGCGTAAGCGTTCTTGAGTTATCATCCGGAAACCATTTTCCTATTTCCAGTCACTGTGACCTTGACCTTTGACCTTGTGACCTCAAGATCAATAGGGGTCATCTGCCAGTCATGACCAATGTCCCTATGAAGTTTCATGGTCCCAGGCGTAAGCGTTCTTGAGTTATCATCCGGAAATCATTTTCCTATTTCCAGTCAACCATTTTACTGCTTCAGGTCACTGTGACATTGACCTTTGACCTAGTGACCTGAAAATCAATAGGGGTCATCTGCTGGTCATGACCAATGTCCCTATAAAATTTCATGATCCCAGGCGTAAGTGTTCTTGAGTTATCATCCGGAAAACATTTTCCTATTTCCAGTAACCTGACCTTGACCTGTGACCTTTAACCTAGTGACCTCAAAATAAATAGGGGTCATCTGCAAATCATGATCAATGTTCCTAAGAAGTTTCATGATCCTCGGCCCAAGCGTCCTTGAGTTATCATCCGGAAACCACCTGGTGGACGGACCGACTGACAGACTGACCGACATGTGCAAAGCAATATACCCCCTCTTCTTCGAAGGGGGGCATAATAATTGTATATCAGCAAATAGATAATCATTTGGAGTTATGTTGTACAGGAACTTACCAAAGAGTGTGTTAACTAACCCAAGAGTGTGTTAACTAACCCAAGGGAGTGTTAACTTACCCACGAGTGTTAAGTAACCCAAGAAAGTGTCAACTAACCCATGAGTGTGTTAACTTACCCAAGAGAGTGTGGACCTCAGTTGTTTTCATAGCCACAAATCAGAAGGACAAAGAAATATTTGTTTTCCAATGAACAGAGACCATGCATAAGTTCCATATATGTTAACTTATGTTGATATATTTGACAAATACTGTGGCAATTTTAATACAAAACAATGTTTTTTTATTACCGGTATATACAATAAGCTGCTAGTGGTTTCCTTTAAAGTTTTAGTTGAAAATATAAAATGGACAAGTACTGTACATTTATTATAAAGTGCCTTTAGCCAAAATATTAATTGACCCCTTCTTTGGACCTAACACAAAAATCAAGAGACATCTACACTCCCAAACGTCACCGCTACTGATGACTCAATCAATTATCATGTTCGATAAAAAGTTACCAGATTTTTAACTCTATCCTCACCCTTTCAAATACCACCAGTACTGGTGACTCCACCAGCTAACGAAGGCCAGGTTCTCTCGCAGGAATGCGAGAGTCCAGAACACCAGAAGTACCAGGCCATGCCTAGAGGACGCGACAGTCGGAAGCAGCTTCTTACGTTCCAGAGCCAAGATCCTCAGACTTGCAGTCCAGGCAACGAGAAGACATAAAAACACCAAGATATCATACCCCACCACGCCACCCCGTATTTTCATCATATCCGTCATTACGATGTGAGACAACGATTCCATGATCCTTATAACTGTTAGAAATATCTGTAAGACTGAGCCCAGGTTGGTGTTTATGTATTTCTCCTCCAGGCTGGTTGCATATTTGCGGTACATGGAACATTGCAGACAGCCAAAGATTAAAATTATCAGGAACAGAACCGAGACGATGATGGTGTCGATCAGGCATTGGTTGAGTCCACTGTCAATCCACACTTCGGTCCAATCTGTTCCATTTGAACAATAGGGCAGCATTTTGAAAATCTGAAAAAGGCAATGAACAATGTATGGATATAGTAAAATAGTACAGTGATACAAGAATAGTTAAAATTGTCATTTGTTTATATCCCTTGTTCTTTAGATGCTGTTAATTCACACACTTTGAAGAATTATGATTAAGTTAAGAGGTAACATGATTGTCTGAAAACAATCAATGTAAATAATTTAAAATTAACACCCAACTGCATGAGCAGTTTTCACCTCTTAACCAATAGGCGCCGGCACAAAATCTTCTATTTAGAAGGAAAGGAGTGCTGTATCGGTAGAAGAAACACAGCCCTGTACCTTTTATAAACCTAGATCCTCAACACAAGTCTCAACACTATATAAGCCTCGTATGTTCTGAAGTACTAATTTTTGGAATAAATACTGAACCATAGTGGCAAACAAATAGAACATGAACTATTTGCATGGAATCATGATGCAATTTTATCAAAGATGCTGTTTAATGTGTGGAAGTAATGATATTTGCAGTTCGTATTGTAAACCAATATTCATAAGTAAATGACATTGTTAAATTTAAACAATTCGTTCAATTTTCATTGTCTAAAATAACACAGGCTCACTCACATGTGCGATCTTGGAAGGGGCATATATTTATTAAACATAAATAAATGTAACGATTTTAAATGCTTCTGAAAAGTATAATGTATTTATACACTAGACTTAATGATTGTCACTTGAATTAAATTGAATTAATAATTAAACTACTTCCACGCAAATACAACGAAAACTGCAGAATTTTAACTCACTTTCACAACCACATTGCATTTGACATATTGGTTTCGCGCTGTAACCGCTACTTATGCAAGAGGGAACCAGTGGAGGTTAAAAACCAGTAAATCATAATATGAATACAATTAAATCGCGTTTTGTTTTTAGGAGGTACACTGAAAATCAATTTAAGATCTTTTTACGTGATGCAAACTCAAACATTATTTTCTCAAAAAATGGTTTTATTTCTTAAAGAAAATCCACGAATGTAATCTGGCTCGAATAGCCCACGCTCTTATTTTAAGTTTTAAACAAAAACGACAAACAACTTGTAAAAAACGGTTATGCATAACAAGAAATCTCTTAAAAAAGGAATTAATTGTAAACATTAGAGTTCAAAATATGCAATTTTATATAATTGTATATAGTTAAATAAAAAAACACACTAAATAATGCTAAACGTGCATCCATTGTTTATTGTTTATCAATCGTAAATCAATTATTTACTTTACTTAACTAAAAGGTTGTAGCATACACATTTTATAAAGATTATACGATTTTTTTCATGAATATATTGGATTATCTTCTTTTTCTTCTTCTCCCAATTAATTGTAGGGCTCCTCTGGAGCATCACCGCAATTTGACAATTCAATGAGTATTGGGCCTGGTTAGAAACTTAATTGGTGTCTTTTGGGGAGAGGTAAGGAATGCTCCCACAGTGGGGATCGAACCCGTGACCTCGCTATCGCTAGGCGGACACCATATCCACTACACCACGGCGATCTTTGTGTATATTTTTCCTGTGTCATTTTATTAAATAAAGAAAATACCATGCAATTGGAAATGAACGGTACACATTAGTGGTTAGATAATTAAATGATTTTCCTCTGATCACGAAACTATAGTGTTTCTGTTTTTATTTTCCCCACAATAAACCGATAGGTTTTCATTCATTACTTTCCCTGGAGTTCGTGTTATTTAATATTTTGAAAGCAAGACTGTGTAATCATCGTAAGGCGTTTTACGATAGTCCATTGTGTCTTCCCCTTGCGATTTACTAACCGAGTATTCTGCCTCTTAAATTTTGCGAGCTGGAATTTAATTCGTAATTGTAACTGCGCCAAAATGTGTGTCTATGTGTCGCATGAACATGCAGAGTATAGTCTGAATTTTCTGACACTGAACAGTGTTACATACTGTACGCTACACTCATCCATCTTCAACAGAAAAACGCAGTGATGTGGCCAATGATCTGGGGGATTTCTCTCAAATCAGCAAATGGGATTTTCGGATTTATTCATGAGGGACTGGCGGCGGGAAATTTCCCAAGGTTTTCATAAGCTATTAATACAAGTCATTAACGGTGAAAAACTGTGTTAGACAGTTACGCCGAATAATATTTTTGAAACAGATGTGCAACCTACAATGTGCCTGGCAAAAGCAACCAAAATACTGCTAAAATTATGTATCCCATGCCGTAGGAATGTGTTCTGCTTTAAGCAAGAACACTCGATAGAACAAACACGTCACATCGGCAACACATTCCGGACTGCACAAACTGTCACCTAAAGTTTCCATCCAAATATTATAAAGAAAAAATTCGTTTTAGTAATTGTTCGGTTGAGCACACTAGTCACCGCATTGTCCGTCCGATTTTGTGTCTGTCCGTCAATCTTTTTGTCCCACTTTATTGTCTGCATGGACTATTTAGCTGAACAACTGCCTGACATTTTACGAAATTGTGTTGGAAGCTTCATTAGCAAGAAGATACTGCATTTTACCAGGACGCTGAGCTCCAATGATTTGTCCAAGAGATATTGGGAATTGAGGATCTTCGGAAATAACAGAGAGTACAAAATGTACTTGCTTGTGGGGTAATTTCCCAGTAACTACTGACCGGGAATTCCAAATAAACTGTGTTGTAAACTGTATGCTCAATGGCAAGCTTTATTTGTTTGCCGTTGTGCTCAAATGATTTTGATTATAGAAATTCCTAAATCTGTCTTAAGTGCACACTAATTAACTAGCTTAAAGGATTTATTTCGTTGTAAATGCTAACTGGAGTTCAACAACCAATATGCAATTATTTGTAATTATTTGTTTCCATAACCGCTAGAAATTAGGTAAATGAAAAACGATAAACGGTTTCTCCTGCTGCTACTTCTACGCATTTATTAATAATGTTGCTACTGTAATACTATTACACAAAAACTTGAGAACACATTTCTTTTGTGTATACATATTATTATTTTTTTTTTTTTTTTTATAACAATAAACATAATTACCCGGGGAACATTTAAGTATACTTAAGAATACCCAGGGTAAATTTAAGTAGTACCCGAGCCGACAATGACCAATCGAGCTTCACTATGTTGTTGGTAAAATTATTGATGATGATAAATCTATATAGACTGGGTACATTATTTGAGAAATAAACATGGACTGCGAATCAATCGCTATCGTGTTAATAACAGAAACTAACGATATTTCCGATTATATAAAATATATCTAGACACTCTTTATCATCTTTAAAAGCATAGTACTTGTTTTAACCCCTTTAAATCCTTTGTGAACATGTCCCGATCGATGTCTTTTATTTTGTTTTTGAGTTTTTATATGCCCCGGTAGAGTGGCATATAGTGATCGCACTGTCCGTCTGTCTGTCCGTCCGTCCGTCTGTCTGTCTGTCTGTCTGTCTGTCTGTCTGTCTGTCCTTCTGAAATTCCGCCACACTTGCGTTTAGGTTTCGAAAAAATGGTAATAACTTTTGCATTATTGATCATAGCAACTTGATATTTGGCATGCATGTGTATCTCATGGAGCTGCACATTTTGAGTGGTGAAAGGTCAAGGTCAAGGTCATCCTTCAAGGTCAAAGGTAAAAAAAATCCAAGCGGCGCAGTAGGAGGCATTGTGTTTCTGACAAACACATCTCTTGTTCTCAATATATTTGTAAATGCATATGATCATATACGACACTGGATATATGATTTGTAATTTTGTCACAGCCTTTACAAGGTGCCAGTATGTCTATACAGTCGTGTTGTTTTAAATGCACGTATTTATGTGGACCAATCAGGTTTTTACTTTAATTGCGTCTAAAGCTCTACATTGATACAACACTGGTAAAGGTAAACAAGCAGAAAATACATTCCTCATATATATATATATGTACAAAAACGAGAGACGAGAGACGATGGTTCTAAAAATGCGATATAAATGTATGGTTATTATAAGATACACTGTTCACATGCCATACACCTTCAATACAAATTATTTACGCAAACAAGAACAAGGTTGCACGTAAATATATGTTTTACAGAAATTCGATCAAATTCAGTAATGTCCTAATCACGGATATGTATATAATAAAAAGTACAAACAACCACACTTTCTTATATTCAATACGACTGGTATGTTTATTGCTAAATATAATGCAAATATTAAATGACAAAATCACAATACAATTAGGTTTAATTATGTACATATAACTAGAATCATTAATAAGTAATAAGGAAGTGCATATTTTTGTTAGACAGACGTAACATTGAGATTTTTATATGAAATCAAATGCATGTGGTTAATTTGAAGAATGAAAGGGACTTGTTCACAGATTACATTTCAATATAAAACGTAGGAGAAACCCTATGTAGGTAATACACGTCTTTGCTGATTTATAGACGAAAATGGTTACAAACGCTTTATATTTTGAAAGATTTCGATAAATGATTGTTCATGAACGACTATATATATATTTAACATTTTCCCATTCAGAAGTGTTATTTTGCTTGTTTGAATATAATGCGTACATTCTTTTCCATGAATACTTATTAAAAAAATGTAATTATGCCAAAGAGTGAACGAGTCCCTTACCGTAAGTACATACCCCAAACTAAATTCTAAACATTTTCACCACTGCTTATTCGTAAACATTTACCAAAAAGGGGAAGCTCACCAACATTAGCTTGACACTGACCTTCGTGCATGAATATGCAAAGATGAATTTATGATGAATACATAAGTTGTTGAAATAGAATCTGTTAAAATAAATTAAGAATATATCATGAAGTAGAAGTAATAGAAGTTTCATGTAAATGTTGAGTTTTTATGGCAAAGAACGTTATTTGAACATAAAGCAGTTTGTTTATGAATTCTATTGCTGATTAAATATTTTAAAAAAAAAGTGTTAATGTTACATGCACAACTAGTAAAATGGGTACAAAAATGATGATACATTGTTTAAACATTCAAACTATATCTTTTTAAAAGAATCACATCATGATGTACTTTAACAGATGTTACGATAATCATTATGTATAAAACATTGGTCCTCCTTCGAATCAGGTTTGTCGTGTATTTTTATACGCTGACTCTTCTGCGAACAGAAAATGATGAAACATTTATTATAAGCAATGGCTTTATACAATGGAAAGGTTAAAACAGCCATTTGCATTTAAATGAATGTTTCACTTGCGCTTTTATTTCTTAAAGGCAATATCGGATTGTGAATAGACGATGGAAACCACTAAAAAGTAGAATATATGCGTACTTCTCGAAAGAGTTAGTATTCATTGTAAATGTTTATTGCACTACACGTTGTTCATTGACTGCAATGAAAAATTAAAACATATATTTAACAAACTAAAACCTGAACATGATATCCGTACATCTAAACTGATACACACGTTCATCTGCCATACTGACTAGATAAACGTACCTTGCATTTAAATGTCATTTGTCCCGATTGTGCGTGATCCTGTTGTCAAAAGACAGAGGGTCTTGAAGTGACGAATACACACCAGTAGATCTAAACAGATATTTAAACACCGACATAGAGAAAGCACCATGGAGATCAATCACGAAATTGCTAAGTGCTTTGCATAGCACTCATAGTGAATGTCGACTGTATACTTATTATTAAAACATTGCATGTTTATAAAAAATACCCGAAATTTGAAATTTAATTGGAATTGAACAAATTTGAAATACATGTATATACGCATGTGATCGACAAAATGAGCAGAGAAAGAGAACTTGGTCTATAACATATTCCTTACGTTATATTGTCATTTTCAAGCACCAATATATTATTTTTGAAATTCTGTTGCTTATGCACAATAATATGTATGCCATCGTGTGAGAATGTTGAGACAATGTGAGGTTTTATATACATACATTCAGACTTATTACAAAGCACGTAGAAATGAAGTTAAATAACAGTTAATATGTAACAATGAGCCTGTTGTACGCAGCTAACAACAGGGCAGACAAACTACCACGTGATATTCACCAACGTTGTGTCCTCAAGTGTGCAAAGTATTATACATTGTGAATAAACATGCTAAAAAGTGATAAACAATGCACTCACCTTTGTCCAGGCGCTTAAAAATAGGAAATATATGATGTTAATGATTTGAACCTATACAAAATTATAACATGACGATATAATAAAATAACGTGCACGTTTAAAATTGAATACAAAGGCCATGTGATTAACGAGCATTCATGGCAACTATGTATGTGGAACAACAAAGGGATATTTGTTAATTTTAGATCTATCTAAAAGTGTATATATATACTAGTTTGGTCGAAAATCAAATTTGTTACTTACTAAGTGTCTCATAGTGTGTGGTCATGTCATTAACAGGATCATCCATATTTGTTGTTTCGAGTCTTAGTATGAAAAAATAACGGGAAGCACATGTTTGTTAATATGCTAAATACATAGAGTACATATATTATATTATGATTCTATACAATAATTAATTTCATTAATGATTAAGTTTTTGTTTAAATTATTTCTAAACACTATGCAAAAGAGATAATGAGACCTTTATTAAAAATACATATGTAAAATCGCTTTTACAATATTTGACGTCTTTGTGAAATGTATAAAAAATGAATGACACACTTATCCTTTTCTGGCTAATTTCAGTTTTTTTTTAAAATTCTTATACATTTAATAAAAATAATAATTAATTTTTACAATACGTTACAACAATTTTGAACACCCCGAACCTCAACAGCAAAAATCAATTAAACGCAATTTATGTAAAATATAAAATATTATTACATGTTCCTTAAGAACTTCCAAACAGTTTTGTTTGTACAAATACTATAATAATTATTTGTCAATACATACTTTAAAGCAGGCGACAACCCATCGAATGCACCTGCAAAAAGTTCTCGTGTAAATAGAATATCAATTGAATTGCATGTGAAAAAGAATATGCCATGTATGTTTACAATACACACGTTAAATTTATTGTTGCATTCATAGAATAACAACACACAACAGTATTAAGGCTTCATAAGACATGCCTTCACGACAAACGCAAAAGGTACATTTATAATCCGTTATAATCAACAATATCTACACGGCCAGCGGTAAACTCACAGTTTAATGCGTTTCTGAAGCTCACATCTTCGTCAACTGCTGCATGGCTGTTTGTACCTTTAATTAATAATAGATTTGAAGTTTAATCTTAAAAAAAAATATCACTTTCAAATGCATACATCAGATGAGTTAAACTACATGCTAAAATGATCAATTTAACAAATTGCTAACAAGACACATATAAGCATGTAATGCCAAATTGCTAACAAGACACATATAAGTATGTAATGCCAAATTGCTAACAAGACACATATAAGTATGTAATGCCATACATACAAGACACATATAAGTATGTAATGCCATACATACAAGACACATATAAGCATGTAATGCCATACATACAAGACACATATAAGCATGTAATGCCAAACATTTAAGAACATTTGAGCCTCGCTCTTGGAAAATGAGGCTAAATTCATGTGCGAAAACTGTCGTTTTAGATTAGCCCGTGCAGTCCACACAGGCTAATCAGGGATAGCACTTTCCGCTTTCATGGAATTTTTCATTCAAAGTATGTCTCCTCTAAACGAAAATAGTCTCGGCGGACAGTGTCGTCTCTAATGAGCCTGTGCGGACTGCAAAGGCTTATCTGAGACAACACTCTACGCACTTGAATTAATCCCGGTTTTTCTCAGAACGAGGCTCATTCTCAAACAAACCTTTCTTAATGCAGTTGTAATTAAGGCGCATGTATACAAAAGCCGCAATGACAACAACAATAACAAAACCACCAACAACTCCACCAACAAGTGGTCCAATCTGGGAAACTGATTGTTGAGCTGAACTTGTGGTGCAGTCTGAAAAATAAGTGTTTGCTGACTAAAAATTCGCTTCTCTAAGGTTGTAATGCTTTATTTAATTCAACAAGTGTATTATTTGTAACAGGGTGTTGATTCAAACACCAAACGCATTATGCGCACTATACCCTTCATGATTTACCTAATGATGTAATTGTTAATGTGTCGGTAGTATCTGAATCCCCTACTTCGTTCCTTGCGAACATCCGTGCTTGATATTCCGTGGCTGGGCTTAAGTTGGCAACAGTAGCATTCATTAATTGCACAGATGACTCTTCGACAACAAACAACTTGTCCCATACTTGCGAGCCAGTTTTCGTGTATTCGATGTTAAATGTTTGCACATGTCCTCCGTTAAATCCAGGAATCCAGTAAAATTTCACTGAAGTTTGAGTTTGCGAATGCTGTGTATAATGAAAGTATTTTGGAATTTCTGGCTTAGCTGTAATAAAATCAAATGTGTTATGATTCTAGTTTCACTTTTTTAATTATATTATTTTTAAGGTTAAACATTTTTCATTGTCCGCTTGGTTTCTAGCGAACAAAAGGTCATAATATACATGATGGTTTATGGGTATATTTACGTTTAATGGCATGGTTTGTCACACGAGCTTTTATAAATAGCATTCTTGTTTTTAAATGACCGGACATATCTGAAAAAAACATTCCTTCATAACATCTGTTGAATCAATCCTTCAGCAAAATAGGAAATTAAAAAGTTATTTCCTAATATTTATGATATGCTTGTCAGCCGTTTTTTTGCAAATGTAAACAAAGGTATGTTTAAATGTCATATGCTTAAATATAGTACAGATATTATTTGTTTCTGTTTCTTATCCATTTTAATAATCATGTTAATCTAATATTAACGTAACGAATTGTGTTTACTGTCCGTATTGCGAGGCCATTTATTAAACAGTATAATATAGTCTATGTGTTATTTTTTTTATAAATATTATTGATCTCCTTAACTACAGAACGCAGACGATAAAAAAGAAATACAATACAAAAGAATGATAAAGTGAATACATGGTTGGTGCCGGAATGGGGAAAGTTTATCCCATGAGTCGTAGACAGAAGAAATAGTGCGAGCTTTATTTTTATTTTCGTGCCGAATCTATCCACATAGAATAACCGGCTTACGTCGATAGTTTATTTAATTGAAATCTATGAAGAGGTTGTTAACAACTACATTATGGCTGTACATTTGCAGATACACAATGTAAGAAATAATCTCTGTTAAAATATATACTAAAAGGCATCACTTAAACAACGTTTAAGTGTGGGAAAATGCGTTCAGTGTTACACGTAGAAACAGGATAATGCAATTTATGTACTGGTGTAATTTTTGTTATATTTATCGCCTGCCAATTTATATTCAATCTGATGATATTGGAAACGTACTTTGAATTTTTCTTTTTATTGCTGAATTCTTATCGACATACTTATGAAAGAATTGTTTTAAATACAGCTGTAAACACCAATCAATTAAGATGTTTATGCTGGGGTCCAAATATTGTCCAGTTCAAAGATTTTTTTAATAATATTATTAAAAAAGAAAATACTTTTTTAACACTGTTGAACAGATGAGTGCATATGCACAGTTTACATTTTCACGACTCGTAAGGGAAATATATGAATAATACAACCTATATATAACATAAAAGAAAAATTAGAATATGCTGTTTTATATTATTTCACAACGTTTGAACTATTATGTGTTTTTTTGCATATTAGAGGAATTACGTATAAACAGAATTTTATGAAATTAACAGATCATCTTCTTACCTGGAACTGCTACATTTATCAGTGTTGTTCCGCCGGAAAAAATGTTGGTTCCGATTCTCATTTCACATTTCCAGACTTCATTATTCCTACTCCGGTGCACATTTATCACAGTCAACTCAATGGTGTTGTCACTGCACACTAGCTTGTACAAGACGGTGTTGTCAGCTTCAGCACATGCACATGTTGACTTAATCACAGTGCATACAGTTAAAGAAGTTCTACTGAATACTGATGCCGAACTCCATACCTCACTAGAACCAGTGTAGGAGCATGTTAGAGTCAGATTGTGACCTTCCACAACTGTTGCCACAGGAGATGGAGAGATGTTGACTAGTTGGGCTGGAGCTTGACCTGAACAAAACAGATATAAAATAACAAACACTTTTTGCAATAAATTTGAATTAAATATGAAACAGTAGACACTACTTCACAATATTACGATAGAAAATGTTGCCGTAAGACTGTTCTCAATGTCATGCGTGGGCATAAAAAAGCAAAACAATACAAGTGACCAGTTGTGCTGCTATGGAAACGAATAATTGCAAAGTTGAAGGCTCGTCATCGCACATTATGTGCATTCATTTTCACGTCGTTAATGATTCATAACATCTTCCATACTGTCTTATCGTGTTTGCTAAATGAGAAAAAGTATCTTCCATCATGGGCGCGTTTTAAACGGATGTTATGGACAGTACAGATCCGAGTGGATGAGCTAAGTTTGTGAATGTTAATTGAAAAGACGTAACATTTGATTACTTAAACAAATTAGTGTTTTTTTTTCCGGTGAGTTTTTTCCGGAGCTATGTGTTTTTGAAAATGGACAGACGTATTGTATTATTTTATATTTTATAAAACTAGAATAACAATTGAGAAACAAAAACAACATTTGATTCAAACAGATCGCAAAGTACTTGCGATCAGTGACTGTGCGACACTAGTTGCCCAACTCACATGGCACACAAGAGCCGACACCTGATGTATTCTTGCATGTCCCTGCGCCACACTGGCTGCACAGTTTTTGACCAGCAGAACTAAAATTGGCAACAATTTTCACATGCTAAATTTAAATCCTCTGCAATTCCATGTACATGTACTGAAGTCGAAGCAAGTCATTAATAACTATGAACTAGACATGTGTCTATACAACATGGATGCCTCCTTAGTTTGCTTGGTGTTACAAACTAAGCACATGATGATAATAACAGAACAAAAAATATGCACAATATCTACCTATCCATGCAACCAGCTGCAATAATCGGGTTACCCAAAGAGCAAAAAATGCAACACATTTTGTTTTGATAAAAAAGGAACCGTAACTGCACAAAAATACACAAGAAAACCCAACCGTCCAGCCAAGATTTGTTTCATGTATCATGACAGCAAAAACTAGACTACGATAGGTAGGTGGAGATTTTGTTTTATTTCAGAAATGACAACGTGTAGATTCCGAAGCTATAAAAATAACTCACAAGATTGATACTTATCTTATGCAATTTATTGAATCAATCTTTAAAACAGAAAACAAAAAAATATATCAAATCTATAATGTTCTTGTTTAGGTTGGAGTACTATAAACACACACTGTTTATTAGCCTTACCTGTATTCTCCAGCAGGGCATGATACAGGTGCGGCTGATTTGTCTGTACACTCCGATCCCGCAGGGCAGGTTGTGCAACTGGCAGACTGCACTGCATCCGCATAGGTGCCGTCAAGACATTCAGTACACACCATTGAGCCGGCCGGACTATAGAAGCCTTTGTTGCAATCCGTGGCGGTACTGACAGTCGGACACTGTTTACCTTTGGGCAATTTATTTTTAATGACTGTTTCAATCCATCATTTGATAGAATCTTTTGAAAGACAGGAATTTCTTTTACATTATTATACTTTAATAAGTACTTACATGTCCTTTACACTACTAGTAATTAATAAACTTAGTGTAACATGTGTTACATTACGTGATCAGTGTACACATAGATCTTTAATTTATAGATTGTCAGTATAAAAATGCCAGCTACAGAAAACTCATATTTCGATGATCGATATTTTCCCTATTCCTAAATTTCATGAACTTAAAACATATCATGTATGATATTTTAATTGAAGTAGCGACACATTTTGTGTTCGTTTTCCTTATTTGATTTTCCTCGTCAATAGGAGTGTGGGCTGTTGGGTCGATGTCATCCTCCCCCACATCGTAAACAATGTACATTATATGTTTACACATATGTCCATTAATAAGATGTTATGCTACTAATTGCTTCACAAAAACAAGACACACACATATATATCAACATTAAATTTTACACACACCTTTCTTATTAACAGTCACTTAAAAGAACAGTATTTTTTTTTTTAACAAAAAGTGATAACAATTATATGCACATGTTTTATTATCACTTGAGCACAGGTTTGATGTTAGGCTAAGTAGTGAAAGTGAAGTGAAATAGATAAAGAAATACTTGAGATATGCCCTTCTGTAATTCAATGTGGTAGAACACAGTTGTCCTTAAATGTAAAACTACTCTTAAAAAAACACAGCAGGTGCTCATGAATATATATGAAAGGGACTGTAAACCACGAATGACGAAAAAAGAAAAGTTCTAAAATACCGTATTTTTTACAATTATTAGTTTATATTGATTAAAATATCACGACTGGCATATAACATTACTTGAAAAAAAGTTTATTTTTTTATTTTTACTTTATTGTTTTATTTATTTATTTTTACTGGGTATGTCTACCAGGTAACTACCAGTTAACTATAACTAATGTAAGTAGATTAATCATCAGCGTCACGTGGTAAACGCAGGAATGCAAATTGTGCATGCGTAGTGAATTGTACATATTTTATATATAAAATGATCAATCTACTTGCGTTATTTATAGTGTGTATATCGTTATGTCACCTATTTTCGCGATGTACTTTCGATTTCACATCGCGAAATTTTATTACCGAATATACTGAAAATATGAACTTTTTTCAAGTAATGTTATATACCCGTCGTGATATTTTAATCAATATAAACTAATAATTGTAAAAAAATACGGTATTCTAGAACTTTTCTTTTTTCGTCATTCGTGGTTTACAGTCCCTTTAATTGTCAACTTTTCTAGTGACGATATAACATATTTGTTGTTCATGAAAAAACACACAGTTTAATTCATTATTAATTAATGAGAAGATATGTCTTACCTGCTGGGCATGGTATACAGGTAGACTGGCCTGTTGAGGGCTGGTATTCCCCAGTGGGGCAGCCCACTGCAGCATCCATTCCATTGGTGGGACACTTCTTCCCAGCTGGACATGTGTTACAAGTTAAAGCACCAGCTGCGGCGTATTGTCCTGCTAAACATTGGGTAGGGAAAGCGGTGGTTGTCGTTTCGCATTTACTACCTGCGGGGCATGGGGTACATGCGGTGGCACCGGATGAGCTGTACTTGCGCAGGCCACATACTGTCTGGGTTGTGGCTGTACAGAAGTAGCCTGCGCTGCACTGGGTACATGAACTGGCTCCCGCAGCAGAATAGTAGCCTGTTATGCAGAAGTATTCTTATAATAATTACCATGAAATATCTTCTTTTAAATGCATAAGCACCTTCACTAAATGAAATTGATTGCCTGTATATATATATATATATATATATATATATATATACATGTAT
>VMBQ01001200.1:39419-66414 GCA_007657795.1 Dreissena rostriformis
TATATATGTACATTATATTTAAACAAAAAATCTATGACAAAGCCCTTTGAAACTAAATTAAATTATAATTGCATTCTGGGAAGTGAAAGTTGATATACTTCGAGGGTTGAACATGAACCTTACGTATCTGCTGAACTTATCAATATCAGATACAATTGTTCCATGCCCTGTCCTCGATATTCATTCCATAATCCTGAGTAATAGAAACCTGATTCACAAAAATTTGCAAAAAAAATACAAAACACAGACTGTTGTGCAAGAATATATTACAATAGAATAGCAATGCATATATTTTATTCTTTACTGGAATCGTGTAAAAGGTATAACTTAATATTCTTCTTGATTACTGATATGGTATAAATGAAATCGTGAAAGACGTGCATTAACATGAACACGATGTTACAACTATTACTAAAGCAACAATTCAAGTGTGTTTTTATGCTGTAGTCCAGCTATACATGCACAACCATGGAGTCATCACATATGGACGGTGTCTTGCATGCGAACAATAATTGACTTTCACCAGTTTGGTAATTATGTAATTCTCTTATTTTATTATAATATAATATTTATACATTATATAATATTATATAATATTCATTGGACCAATCACCAATCTCTTCTTGATTGAAATCATACATACATTTTGACAATATAACAATGAAATTAATGAATGCATGAAAGTTCAATCTCAGATCTCCCTTCAATAAGTATCAAGTAACGGTAACATGACATAGCTGCTTCTGTTGTTGATATTGCTGTTAGTGCTGTCGCTGAAAAGTGATTTTTTTTTACATAAATATATCAATGCATTTATTCAACATTTGAAAATATCTGAAAGCAACTGCATGGTGAAGAATGTGCACACCCAACTACTAGAAGTCATGCTAAAAGAAGTAAACAAATCCTTTATAAAACATCTGTGATACGTTTGAACTGGATCAATACTTTCAAAACACTACGAACGTACACACTATATAATTTTACTTCTAGATAAAAACGTATACTTGTACATAAAGGTCTCTTCTATTTATGGCATATATGTCGATGTTTTCAAAACAGGGGTCACTTTTGATTTGGAAGTGGAGAGCAAACATTTGTTACGACCAATGCGCATGACTTCCTATCAAAACAGACTGATCCAGTTCAAAAGAAGATTTATTTTTTTGCAATAAGTATATGAACGATGGGATACTTGTGACAACGTGTTTGTGTTCATGCACGTCTTTCACGAGTTCATTTTTATATAGCACATACCTGTTGGACAGACAGAGCAGCTAGTGGCACTGGCAGCACTGAATTCTCCTGCACTGCATGTTTTGCATGTTGTCTGTGCCGTAGCTGATTGATATTCACCACTTGAACATGCAACCGGGGCAGCCAAACCAGTCCCAGAGCATTTGTGGCCTTCAAAATGACATTATTTTATGTTATGACAGTCAGTGAAATAATATGGTAGAAAAATAACGAAAAATAATGGTATGGTTCATGCACGTGTTTGTTGTAATAGCAGTACTATATAGTTAGTGTTAAATGTAGCCCTGCAATAGAAACATTTCTATGTGGAAAGGTACATAACTATGTCTTACTATAAAATGCAGTTTTGTTTCCAATCATACTCAGGTGCTAATGACAGTGTATTTTCCAAATTTTCAGAATTAGCAAATTTACAAAGCTTCTGACTAGGAAAATACACCAAATAAAGACATGGACATCTGCAAAGCCTTAACGAAATATATGTTCCTCTTATTATGAGACCACAATACCGTGCACGATGTTTTAATGGATAGCGGAGCTTCTGATCAGACTGTGTCATTGTATATGACCGATTTTCGCATGACCCGGGTCATTTGAACTTTATATATATATATATATATATGTTTTGTTAGACTCTATTATTATACCGTGCGTTTATTTGCTTATAATTAATAACCAACTTCACTTCATGATTATATTATGCCGTTGACGGGTAGTAGTATCTCTTGAACTTTCCAAGTCTTAGAATGNATGTGGCTTTGAGCAAGAGACAGAGGCCTCGCCTGCAAAACGTTGTAACCAAATATTTGCTTGTGTTTATCTTATTTAAAATTGTCTGATGAATGATGTGGTTACAGTCTGCACAAGTTGCTTTCTCCATACCATGAACATTTGTTTATGAAAAATATTATAAAATTGGCTGGTGAATGAAGGTTATTATATAATTACCTGATAAATGACACAATAACTGTCACGACAATCAACATCAAGCCCTTCAGTGACTTTTTCCCTCTGAGTATGACCTTGACATTTGAGCAAGGGACGCGAATCTTGCATTAGACATGTCATCTATAGTTACTGAACATTTGAGGTCTGGAAAGCTCAGACACATGTACGGATGTATGGACGATGGATGCATGCAGACACATACACCAAAGGCCAATTTGACAGCTATATCAAGCTGACTCCAATCAAATAGTTTGACTCAATATGACAGCGAAACCACCACTTGTATCAAGGCCATCTCAGGACGACTCTTCAAAGTATGTATCTATAATTCATCAACAAAGCAATATCACATTATTGGACCAACTGGGATATATCTGTTTGTAACTCGCAGTTAGAAACTACTTGCGGTATCCCTTACAAATTACTTACTGTTTACACTAATATTTGACAATCTACTCATCCATTCAATAGGTTACATTTACTTATAGATCTTTATTGAACTTGTGCTTTCACAACAGCAAGTAACAACAGTTCATTGAGTTCAGATTTTCAACTCTTTTGAAGAATGGCGATTGGCATATTTGATGTTACATGAACAGACATATTGGGTCAACCAAGCATTAAGATCCTCTGAATGTAGGTCAATGTCAAAATGAGGTAAGGTGATGTGTGTGCGTTGAGCGGTTCATATATAATATCTATGAACAAATCAAAGCTTTGTAGCAAGCTGAATTAATGTCAGACAAAACACGTCATAATGGATTAAACTAGAAATTGAATCCATGAATAAGGAAAAGTTCAAAAGTAGGTCAATGTACAAAGCAGGTTAGGTTGCAAGTATAAAAGTATAAAAGAAACGTAATTGATGATAGAATTAACGGTTCATTGTAAGTAAACCAAGAATTTTGACCTTCTGAATAAGTCTAATTAAAAAAAAAGTCCAAATTCAAAGTCAAATTGAGTTTAGGTGATGTTTATGTGTTAAGGGTGTTAATTGATAAAATCCATGCAAGTATTAAACCTTTGAAGCATGTGGCATATGATGTTAGACGATCCACTCATTCCGGAATGAAAAAGAATTTAGACATTCTATATTATTCTTAAGTAGGCAAATGTCAATGTCGTGTACTGAGATTGTTCATAATTACCCCCAATGCAAGTATCATAACTTTGTAACAAACGGTATTGATGTAAAATGAAACACATTATTTTGGGTTCACCAATAATTTGGAATTCTGAAGTAGTCCAAAAGAAGATCAATGCCACAGTTAAAATGAGTTCAGGTGATGTGGCTTTGTTGAAAGTGCTCATAGATAACATCCATTCCTTGTATCAAAGCTTTGTAGAAAGCATAATTGATATAATACAAAAAGTTTTATTTCGGGTTAATCTCATATGAACGGACGAAAAGACGGATGGATACAATAACAAATCTTACCCGTGGAACAAGCAACACAGGCTGAACCATCACTATATTGACCAGAAGTGCAATCCTGACATCCAGTTCGAGCAGAAGTAGGTTCTTGTCCAGCACTGCATTTCTAGAAATACATAATCACACTACGCCTTATAACAGTTACAAGTTATAAAAAAATGGCATGACACATACATATTTAAGTAATAAAACAAACTAAATGAAAACAGTTAAAACAAAAGAAAACATGTATGCATGTACAAGTAATTGTATGCAAATGCCCTTAAAATAAAAAAATAAAACTTACCAGTGGATAAGTGTTTGCACTCCGACAATAATATCCTGTTGGACACGAATTGCAACTTGTTTCACCTTCAAGCGAGTACTGAGGGGCAACACATGCTACTTTATTAGCAAGGATCTTATCTGAGCAGCTGTAGCCTGCGGGACAAGAGACGCAGGCGGATGCTCCGGAAGCACTGACTTCATTGGTGCTGCAGGCTGTGCATGCTGAAGACGCTGTGGAACCAGTTGCAGAGTTGTAGGTGCCAGCACCGCACGCAGTAGCGCTCCCACCAGTGCAACTGTAAATATAAAATACACATGTACATACCAGTACTTGACTTAAACAAGTCGTCAAAATAAGAAAGTAACATATATTGAAGCACTTTGAAAGTATAATGTTACTGCCTGAGGTAAATTCCAAAATGATTTACGCTTTACAAAAATACACACTACTACCCATTAAGTGTGTCTTGAAAATCCCAAATAAAGTTGGTTTATCTAATCTATGAATTATCTACATTCAAATTAATCAACCTAAACTGCCAGTCTTAGACCTAATTTGGATTTTAAACAAAGATTGAAAGGAAAAAAATATTAATCCCATATTGAGCTGTTATGGGACATCAGAACGTTTTATAATACCTTTGATTTTATTAATTTAATAATTGGGACCAAGTGTGAGCATTTTATGCAAACCTTAGACGCAGTAGCACCTTTTGAGGAAAAAACATTTTTTTTTAGTTAGAAACCAATTCAACAAAATTATACTAAATTTTAAAGAAAGTGCTTTTACAGAAAAAAGGGGTTTGATAACCATTATTTTCATTTATGATGTTTATCTATCAATTGATTTGCAGAAAGACTTGGTGCCTTTTTTCTCAACTTCTGTAATTCCAATGGCAATAATAATGTAGAAACAACGTTTTACAGAAATTAACATTTCAAGACAACTAGTACTTAGAATAACAAAAAAGGACTTAAGATATTACAGCTATTATATGACATTGATTTTCTGTTTTTTCATGACATATTTCCTATCGTTATGGTATTCAGCACCCTAAATATTTTAGAACAAATTACCGAACAAATTAAGGATTCTAAAAATACAACGTTGCCAATCAGTTGCCAATCATAAATCTCCCCCCCCCCATTTCTTTCACCGTGTATTTACAAATGTCACTCTTATGAACATAAATACTGATCAAGCTAGACTTGTTTGGTTCATATTTATACATAAATACATATAAAAGGTGTAACAATGTTAACACTTGGGAAATGGTACAATATTTTTAACACATGTTAATGTACCATGTAAGTGTTCGTGTGTCGTATGAAAAAATATCGCTGCGGGAAATTAAAATGGAATATATTGTACCACAAACAAAAAACAAATAGGGCGTTTTGTATCTTGTTAAATCTATGTTACCAGCGTTGAAATGTTTGCTATTGCTATGCTATAAGGAACACTGATTGTGTATGAGTTAACTATATTTTACGAAATATTGTACGAAATATTCGTTGATTAGGAGTGTTAATGGGTCTTCAAGGCACTATTTTTACTTCCTTCTAAAAGTCAGATCATGCTAGGATATAAACATTCCCTTAACTGTTCAAACATTTAAATTTCATTTTGTCGGCCACAACATTTAGTTACAGTATTGACAGCACGGAAAAAGGATGAGTTGGATCGCAATGGGCAACATCTGTGCAAGCCAACATTCTGACACTATACAATGTTCTTTACATGGGAATTTGCACAAAACTAAACAAATAAAGTAAAAGGTCAAAGTGGTTGAGCATAGGACAAAAGTCAAATTATGTTTTTCTATTGCATTTTGCATTCGGCTCTGTTTGGAGAAATTGAATTTTAGAGATTGAAGTGGGAAGATGAGAATTTGTGTTGTTTGTTTTTATTCATATTCTAGTTTTAATTTGGGTAACATTAAATCCCTGTCACCACAACATACATAGATGGAAAAAAGTCTATTACCGCAAGCCAAGGCAGTAATAATTTACATTAAGATTCCATTACTTGTTCTTGACATCATATTTATTGAAGGAGAAAACCTTATGTTTAATATAAACTATATTAGACAATGAGGCTGCTTTGTTTTGGGTAAACGTTGTAGGCGTGAATTGGGAAATTCATGGCAAGTTTGACCCCTAAAAAACAAGCGTTCAAATGAATTTTTTAAAAAGACACCAAAAACTGGTTCGACCTATGGAAATGTCTAAACAAAGGTCTGTCATAATATTTGATCAATATTAAATAAATAAATAGGTTTAAACTAAAGCACATTTACTTTATAATCCACGGTATGTGTGTAAATGTTTGCACTGAACATTCAATTGCTTTGTAACAACTATTTACTAACGACTTTGCAAAGAATACCATGCACAAGATAATCGTACATACCCTGCTAAAAATTAATTAAACATCTTATCCGTAAATCAAACGCATATGGCAACCATCAATGACCCTTAAAATATTTTCTGACATCTTGAAATATAAGCCTTTGCAACAGTACTTCATCAATTAGATTAACATCTCTGTAAACATCGAACCACATGGAGACTGTCATTAAAAGAAATAGACTGAAAACCCGATACGGTTGGCAAAGTACAATGCACAAAATATTGTGAAATGTAACTGAAATAAGAGTCTTCGTTCAGAGTGGAAACACTAAATAGGTGCCATAATTATTAGATGTCAGTTCAATATTTTACACTGTTGAAATATGTTCCAGTTGAGTTGCATATTCAATCTTTTCAGATATATAATGTAATGGTTAGATACTCATTAACACTAAACATTTATATATATATATATATATATATATATATATATATATATATATATATATATATATATATANTTCATATTAAAAATTCGTATTTAATTTGTTCTTATTCGTTGGTCATTTGATATATGCTATTATGTGTGACAATATCAAATAAGGACAATAATATTTGAATGCCTTTTATTATTTACCTTATAACGCCCTAACTACTTTATTACCTCCTTATACAAAAGAAATGTACATTTCGGTAAATCCTTTATAAAGTTAGAAGGAAGAAGGTAGTTTTACGTTGTGAACAACTCACAACAACATTGATATATATCAACGTTTGTACTCATAAAACACTCGAACATATCACCTTGAAATTTCCTGTTGAAACAGGTTCAATACTGTACTATTTTCGTCCGCTAAAAGTACGAAATATAAAGGTTAAAGTGTATAGGTAAGATATGTTGCATTGATTATTTGCAATATATGCATAATTATTAGTTTTGCAAAATAGGCAGATTAAAGTTAGAATGAACCGCATTCACGGAGAAAGCTTTTTTTAAGAATGCTGCTAACAATACGGAATAAATCAACAAGTTTTAGTCTGTCTCATGCTTGTTGTATATTCTTTACCAAATATAAAGTTAACGTATACACATCTTTTTGAGTGCCCGTTTTTGCATTAATTTTATCTGCCATATTAAAGTCATGAGATAATAATAATGTAAAACTGACTGTCAAATCATATATCGTGCACTGGCGCGTTCTCCTGTTCTTAGCGGCACCTCCTTAGCATTGACCCCATATCTTTTGGAAACATGCAACCATATCTAGATGGTCGACCAGAAGCCAATGTTTTTTTCTTAAATGCCACAATTTGCATATTTCAAAAGCAGCTGTGTGATGGCATACGTGATTTATTTAGTCTCGTCGTGAATTTATGTGTTTTCCGTTTTGCGACTTCTTGACCGACTAAACGATATTGACAATTGTGTGGTGTTTCCTTTCTCCAAAGTACGCTTGTCCATGCTTAAGGCAAATTTGTAATAACAGTATGTTCAATATATAAAGTTGATTTTACCCGTCAACGCAGTTATGGCGTATATTTGTGCAATTAAATGTTAATTCTGAAAAATGTGGTTTTTGAAGGTTGAACAATAAATTTTGATCAACTAAAGGTGAATTTCGGAAACTTACAACTAACTTCGATAACTAAGGAAGTTTCTACCCAACATAATATTATAGTTGAAGTTCTGTCATCATATCGGTATCAGATAAACGCTTGTTTTTGTGTGTGTGGATATATATATGTAGTTTCAATGAAAAGTACTAGCTACAGCTAGAGCTGAGGTTTATATTTAAAATTTCACCAGAGAAGCGCATTTATGTTTTTCTGAAGTAATAACTCGTGTTAATTACTTAATTATACGTATACACTTAAACAGGTTGTATCCCGTTCCGATTTTGATGCCCCAACCACTTTATGAGGTAGCCGTCTCAAGCTGTCCACCATTCTACGCGAATGTGACGATTGCAAAAACGTGCAAACATTTGCTTCAGTTATTATTTTGCAGATTGTTTTGAAATAAAAGCTAAATATTATAATCAATGTTTCACTAGTTGAAACACAGATCCATTAAAATGGAAAACAAGAAGATTTAAAACTCAATTTAAGTAGTTCTTCTTAAATAGGCTAAATTCATCTGCCAATATTGCCCATATAAAAAATAGCTCGATATTGGAGCCGAAACTAACTAGTTATGCAAGATCCTTAAAATGCTCTAGGTTGGCGTTAAAGAAAACAAAGTGTAGCAATTTTCTTTCATTTTTCAAAACAAGCTCTGTAATTTAGAAAAAAAAGCTATTATACAATCGTTTAAGAAAATGTTATCATGTATCTTAAAAAAAGTAAGTAGCTGCTAAGTAATTGTAGTGACCAGTTAGTAGTAAATGGCATAATTGGCCAATGGAAAGGGTTACATAGATGGTAAATAGTACATACTAATGGCCAGCAGGGCAGGTAGAACAGCCTGAGGTTCCAGATGCAGCGGTCAGATAGGTCCCTGCTGCACACGCTGATACTGTACAGTCAGTAGCATTGCAGTCACATGCTGCCGCTACAAGGTCTGAAATATAGCTTTTGAGACATTTGTCCTAACCAAAATTGTGAAAACATTAATAGCATATTTATTCGATGATAATGTGTAAATGCTTCTATATACAAACTTCGGCAGATTTAAAATTTAACTGTGTTACATTAGTTATTTAAGTGTTGTTCTCTGATTCAGGTATTGCTCGCATTTAGAATCGCGATTAAATGAAACTGGGCACACACAGGTTGAGTAAATCCTGGTGTTATTGCTTTTCTTGTTGTATAAATCACATGTTGTTTATACACTATTTTGTTTGTTTTGTGCGCTTTCTATTTTACAGAATGTGTCACGTCTAGCAAAAGTGCGAGGTTTAACTGGTATAAATCGTTCAGTTACAAAATTTGTTAAGTTCTACTTGTATTTGAAATACAGTTGTTCTCAACGATATATTATGACAATTATGATAAAAGTAATAAAAATAATAAAATAATATTAATTATTATTATTTTTAATATGATATTATCTCTTATTGCTTACAAAATGTGATATACAAATCTCACCGTTTTCTAGATATCCGGCATATATAAAGGAACATAAAATAAAATAACGAAACATGTTCAAGCACACTTTAAATTTCACATCCCAAAACAAGGAATATAAAACCGAGTAATTGTCTCGATTGGACACCTTTGTGAACCGAACCGGGTCTCATCAAAGAAAGCACATAACAAAATCACATATAATAAATGTAATTCACAGTTGATGAAAGCGGTAAATATGTTCCTTGTTTATGAAACAGAGTCTGTCCAAGGAGTGCATGTAAATATTGATCCAAATCTCTCTCCTGATAATCTTATGAACTCGAAAAACACCCGTTACAAATTGAAGCACCTACTTATTGTGTATTGACTATGGATTAAAATCTGTAAATCGTGATCATTCAGATTTACTAATACTGCGATGGACTCCGTATATATCTATCAAATTAGATTTTGTAAAGGTAAAATCTTGCGTATTTTAACTGACAATCAGATTTTATTAATCTCATTGTCAGTGCGACTTAATTATTCGTACACGTTTTTGTCTTGAAAAATGCACAAGCATTGGTGGTTTAACCAAGCTTGGTACCGAAAAAATCTACCCGTCTATCACATGCTATACCTTGTTTTATATGTAAAACGTTTTATAATATAACGATTTTGTCAGTAATTTAAATTTTAGAGCGTTTTCATTGGCAACTTTTTGTTGGACTTACCCATCGCATTACCTTATTTTACTGAAATGAGGTTGTAACCTCAACTGACACCACGAAATAAAAACAACTTTCTGGATTAACCAAATCATTTACGTTTTTTTCGCTGATTTTTGGAGCATGTTATAAAAAGATCGATGACACTCGTTGTCATTTCATACCTTTATTGATCAAACTCATCCAGGAAATTCCTTAGTAAGCTCACCAAAGGCCCACTTACTAACACAATTTAAGGTATGAAATGAAAACTTGTGTCAGATCCTATATTCATAAGCTTTAATGTTGACAGTGTACTATCAACTATAAACGAAGCGGGTAGATCGCTATTCCATGTGTTCGATTTATAACTTAAATACAAGAGGCAGAGAAACTTGAGAAAACTCTGCATAACATTCACAATACCGGAACCCTTGAGTACTTGCATTCGCGCATCACTTGGACGTCATTTTATTGCAGACGAAAAATTAGAAAGTGCTTAAACTCTAGGAAGTTTGAACACGTGTTGAAGACCAACTCGAATAAATTTTACATCCGTTTGTTATTGGGCGTATTAGTTTCAATCTGAAGTATTAAGCTACCAAATGAAATTTATAATAAACTTTGGTGATCTGTTGAATGTAATTAACTGACCATTGAAGTTAAATTGATGACACAGGAGGCAAAAGCAAATATTTCAATAAACAGAGGACAATGAAATGTGGCGTTACTAATGCAATACATCTGCGAAAAGCATTTGGAGTCTTGTCAGTCCAATAACATGTCCATGGAAACAGAATTGCTTGCATTTGAGGTACACATCAATATACAATGTACATCATTCATAAAATGTCTCTTAAAAAAATGTAATTAATTGTATTAACTATCAAAACGATCATATGTGGAAAATCTAAAAAAACACACAGTATATCTATAAAACGTAGGGGAGAGGGGTGGAAGCGATGAACACCCTCGCTTCCATACCAAATCAGAGAAATAGCTGAAAACAACAACAACAAATATCAACAATTTGGCAATGGTTCGAATATTTCCTCAATCACTCGAAGTCAATTTACAGTAGGTTATTAGCACCTGTTTAAGTATTTCTAGTTTTCGTTCAGCAATTTGTTTCATTAAACATGCAATTACATACATGGCAGCAAAATGTCAAAGCTAAAAACAAACACCTGCTCTGAGAAGGAAAAACAGGCAACCATCATGAGTTTATTGTGTGACTCATACACACTAAAGTCTAAGGTATATCATACAGACAGACAGACAAAGCAGTATGGCTTGCTAAAATGTGTGTCTCTACCATTTACCATTTACTGCTATATTTTTGCAGTTTGATGTGTCTCTGGACGCTTGATAATGATTGAATATTACGCCCCAGTAACCTCAAATCTTGGAGGCCGTTATCAACGGATCGTGGGTGATCTTACGTTAGATTATGTCGTACTCTTATCGTAAGTCTTGTGAACCGTTTTATCAAGTAGATCCCAGCTAAGACACTGTGGATGAACAAAAACTGTCACGTGACCCCAAAAGTCAACGTCAGTAGGCGTTTTGCGAAGGATAACAGTCGTACCAGGTAGGTTTTTTGTCAATATCTTTGCTGATCGACCTCCGGCTTTCATACGACCTTGTGAGGGCAATAAGGCACGCATAAAGCTTGCGATCGGTATATCACGCGTTGTGTGTGTTGCTTTTGTTTTCGAGAAAACTTCGACACAAATTTTCATTGTAGAAGTAAACGTCAGTAGTAAAACATACAAAGAGTCGGTGTTTACACAAATAAACGGTAACAGAACTATATATGCGTTACCGGACGAACATAATTATATTACATATCTCTTCGCGTGAACAAACGAAAATATGTATCTGATAATAAATATACGTTTAAAGAGTAGAATCAAATATGGCAAACGTCAGTAGTCCATTTAAGAAATTCAAACGTCAGTAGCCAAAAAATGCAAACGGCAGTAGCCGAATATATGCAGGCGTTTCATTTAATGCAAAACACGGAAACAATGTTATTTATACTAATTTAGAATTAGATATTACAAATAAAGATTGATGTCACAATGCACGACATATATATAACTTCAGCAACAACAAAAATTAACAAATGTAAATATATTAATATGTATCCTTATTTATTTGTGCCTAATACTATTTTAACTGTTCGAACATGTTCTTTTACATGTTAGTATCATTTAAAGGGTGTCAATGATGATTACTATGTATTGTCAAAAGTGCTAAGGTGTTTGTCGTTTCTTTCAGCTTAGCCTCAACTAAATGGTTTTGTCCCCGACGATAAAAAACATCTGCGTCACCAGCCGCCCAAAAGGGGAATACGCTAAAGTCTTTTTTTCAATGCAGTTCGAGGTACTAGTATACGGTTTGTTTATTCCCATGTAGCCATTCAGTTCACACACTTGTACGCATTGATTGATTGACATCTACATTAATTAGAAGAAAACATTACCGGAATAGCAAAACAGCATCGAACTGGTAAAATTATAGTGTTTTGAGATGTCTATACGTATAATTTGTATATTTTAATAAAATTCCCTGAAAGCTGTCGCTAATAAACGAATTTATTATTAAGACAATTTATATTTATACAAAAATAGGCTTTTAAAGGATGTAAGCTGATGCAATTCCTCAACACAATAATAGTTCGTACATAAAGTTTATTTTCATAATATCTACTTATATTAAATTTGTGGGAAAATACATATGATCGTCTGTGAAAAGGGAGTTTTATGCATGTGCGTACAGTTTCGCCCCAAATTAGCCTGTGCAGTCCGCACAGGCAAATCAATTACCTATGTCTACGCAACTGTTAATGTTATACATAATATTAAACAGTATAACATAACAAACTGAATAATAGTGTTAACTAATTCATCTTAAAATGCCTTGATACTTATCACACGAAATATTCTCATTATAAACATTTATTATTTACTAATATTGTATTCTTCATTTCAGAGTTGTTGGGGGTACTATAGTGACAGAGTCCCGGTAATGACATTATAAATGAATAAGTGTGAACATGAATATGTTCCGATACTTATTAAACATGTCAGTTAATGCTTCTTGTCGTTTACTTAACTAATACTCACATGTGTCTGGTACGGAGTCCGGATAGTGCCATCTATAATCTCGCCCTTCTTTCATCAAGGGCGACACACGGCACACGAAGCGATACACGATATTTTAAGCGAAACACGAAGCGACACACGATATTTTGCGCGATACACGAAGCGACGCGCGAGAATGTAACAAGAAATATCGCCCTTGTGTAGGTAGCCCAAAAGGCGATATATCGTGGTAAATATCGCGTGTCGCTTCGTGTATCGCTCATAATATCGTGTGTCGCTTTGAGTATCGCGCAAAATATCGTGTCTCGCGTTCAAAGGGCGACACACGAAACACGAAGCGACACACGATATTTTGCGCGACACACGAAGCGATGCACGATATTTTATTATTCAAATATCGCCCATATTATCCGAAACTCGTGTATCGCGGTCTAATTTCAGACCGCGACACACGACACACGAAGCGATACTCGATATTTTGCGCGATACACGAAGCGACAAGCGAATATTTGTACTGTTCAAATGTAATAATATCGCCTGTCGACTCTCGCGTTTTAAAAAAAATCAGAGGAGACAAAAAGGGGATATGTTTAAGTCATCAAGCATGTGCATCAAGCAAATACGAAATAGAAGTTGTATAGTCCATTTGGTTCATATACCAGCTATATTTTGGATATTTTCTTATACATTATATTATTACAGCGATATTTGAACAGTACAATTATCCGTGTCGCTTCGTGTATCGCGCAAAATATCGAGCATCGCTTCGTGTATCGTGTGTCGCGGTCTGAAATTAGACCGCGATACACGAGATTCGGATTATATTGGCGATATTTGAATAATAAAATATCGTGTATCGCTTCGTGTGTCGCGCAAAATATCGTGTGTCGCTTCGTGTTTCTTGTAAAATAGTATTAGGCACTGCCACAAATACATTAGGATACATACCTATATATTTACATTTGTTATTTTTTGTTGTTGCTGAAGTTATATATGTCGTGCATTGTGACATCAATCTTTATTTGTAATATCTAACTCGAAATAAGTATGAATTACATTGTTACCGTGTTTTGCATTAAATGAAACGCCTGCCTATATTCGGTTACTGCCGTTTGCATTTTTTGTCTACTGACGTTTGCCATTCTTAAATTTACTACTGACGATTGCCATATTTGATTCTACTCTTTAAACGTATGTTTGTTATTCGATACATAGTTTCGTTTGTTCACGCGAAGAAATATGTAATATATATTCGTCCGGTAACGCATATATAGTTCTGGTATCGTTTATTTATGTAAACACCGACTCTTTGTATGTTGTACTACTGACGTTTGCTTCTACAATGAAAATTTGTGTCGAAGTGTTCTCGAAACCAAAAGCAACACTTACAACGCGTGATATACCGATCGCAAGCTTTATACATGCCTTATTGCCCTCACAAGGTCGTATGAAAGCCAGAGGTCGAGCAGCAAAGATATTGACAAAAAAACTACCTGGTACGGCTGTTATCCTTCGTAAAACGCCTACTGACGTTGACTTTTGGGGTCACGTGACAGTTTTTGTTCATTCACAGTGTAAGATGTCGTACGATTTATGCTTGCTTAACGCTTCGATTGCGTAAGACAAGTCTAAGCGTTCGTAAATATGCCGGCTGTAGGGCTTGAGACGTTGCTAGACCAAGGAAAAGGGACTGTTAACTGTTAAGTCTAATGCATTTTGTGTGATTTCAGAATATTGGCGTTTTCTTTTAATTGAACATCACAGGCCCTTTGCGAATATTAAGCTTCTTGTAATAATCGTAATATAAACTTAGCAAATATCAAAAGTATTTAAAGCCTCACTTAAGACTACCTATGGGGCCAGGAGATTTTAACATATATTGATCTGGGATAATTTAGAAGTATTTGATGCAAAGAAACTGCAACTGAATCAATGTCAGTATTTCATCTTTCGATTTCGATTACTTTCCGGATGTTTGATTATGAATCAACATTCCGCTGAGACACGTCAAGGGGACATGAAAATGTATACACAATTTACCAAAATATTATTTCATAGCGAGAAAAGTCGAGATATAGAGCGAGAATTAATACGAAAAAAAACGCTGATGACTTTCTTGCTGATATGGCTGGAAAGTGAGCGGCATTTTTTACATTTATACAAGAAATGAAGGGTATAAAACGGCAAAAAATATCTGTCTCGGAAAGGACGTCGCCAGCTTGTTTGACACGTGATTACCCCATCTGGATACACAGGCGTGTAATTTATGCAAAAAGAGTTAAAAGTATTAGGTTTATAATGGGGAGCGAGCGATAAAACAATTTAGATTGAAAATAAATTCAATTCTCCACATTTTCAGAATAATTGCCTCGTCCGTATGTAGGTGCTGGAAAAAGCAGCACCTTAACTTCGGTAGAGTCTTTTTATAAATGGGTCCATATATGTAAAAAGACAAAGCAAGATGCATTTGAAAGAACAATTACTGTCTCTCTACATTACAATATTACATGTTAACCTTTCATGTACGCACTCCCTTTTCCAGAATCAGTTTTTTTCGATTCGATTAAAATTTCTTAATCGTGTTTCTTTTTACTCAACCGAAGTGATTTAGGGTCAGGTGAATCGCACATCAAATAAACATCCGATACGTAAAGGGAAGTGCTCCATATAAGCAGAGCTATAGATAGAGGAAGTTTTCCAACCTTTAACTCTTTTTAATTTTGATGAAAACCCAGTGTTGTGGCTACGCACAAGAATTGTTTTGGTAATGCGATTCTAATTAGCACCAGCAACATATGATTAAACGAAGGACACAGGTGTATTGCCTCTTGATGACTGCTTCACTTCCGTTATCTAGAGCCCTGCTATAAATAAAACTAAACACGATCGTGTTGATCCATATCCGTTTTATTTTCAATTCTCTAAATCTCAATTTACCACTAAAAACAAGTTCCGTATGTGGACTTGTATTGCCGGTTGTCACTTGAAAAATGTGTCTTCAGAAATAAGAAATTAAATCTTGTCTAAAAATTCAAATTATCCAGTCTATTTCCAGATAGATGTTAAAGAGTAATGGGATTTATCATCAATTAATCATCAGTAATTTTTTACAGGTCTTTGTAATTTAGTTATGCATATATTTCCCTTGTGTCGCGCTTGACTATGCACATTTATTCGTACTACAAAATGAATGGTAAGAATAGTCATAAGTTAAATAAACGCATTTCAAGTAGAAGATACATCTCGGATATCAGAGAGCCCAATTTGTTCAAAGTCTCCGTTATCCGGTTGTCCTTTATCGGGAATCAAAGTGTCTACAGCATCTTGTATACCGCCTATAAAACACGCTCACATCTTCGTTCATATTGTATTGAATACTATAAACATTCCAGAATTTCAAGCACAGTAATTACTTTACATGCTGGAGTAGCAAACACTTTCTTTCAATATGTTTAATAAGTATTTTTATTTTGTTGAAAATGTGAACTGATCACCTAGTTCATGCTGTTTTCCGACGGAATGTTCTCATATTTTGGCAAACATCCAACATTTGTTTTTGAAATTCTGTCTTCACAATACAAAAGGATATACCGTTTATCAACTCCACCATGCCCCGTGTCTCAAAAACTGATTGTTTAGGGCATAAATAAAAACAAAAAAACAAAAAACAAAAAAAAACACAAACTGAGGGGCTTACCTATCACATTTGGTTTTTGTTTTTCTCTTTAATCGTAGTGCCATCCGTTAGCGAAGTAGCCGGGTTACCAGCGTGTATATTACTAGAACATATTCACGAGCAGGATAACTATATTGTAATGTAAAAATAATTGTTATATTGGTATCCAGTTATACAGAGCGTATACAACGAATATTGGTATATATATATATATATATATTAGCATAATGTGCATGATTTTTTGAGGTAATTGAGTTGTAACATTTAATATAAAAAACTTTTTATTTTAGTCGTTCCTCAATCATGTATAAGACGCAAAATTATTTTTGCAAACGTGTCTGAAAGGCGTTATAATCTGAGGATGACGCAAACGGTATTGATGAATCTGAGGATGACGCAAACGGTATTGATGAATTTGAGGATGACGCAAACAGTATTGATGAATTTGAGGATGACGCAAACAGTATTGATGAATTTGAATTGACTCCACATGCTGCATGATGATTATTTAATAGCTTGCCAGTTTCAACAACAAACACATTCTTTTGCGAATGTTATTTTGTTGTTTAAGTTTAATTTACCACTCTTAAATTGTTGATCAAAATAATTGATCATCCGATCAGATATCGCTTTTTACCGAAAATAAGTTCATCAATTTTTCAATGATGACAAAGCGTCATGCCAAAATAGGTTTTAAGATATATGCGACCAGCGTAGCTCCATTCCAGCTTGCGCAGTCTGGTCAGGAGCTACCCTGTCCGTTAATGAGACCACGAAACATTGCGTGACCTTATAGCAGACAACGTAGCTCCAGACAAGACTTCGCGACCGGCCACTTATGGAATTTGACCCATTTTCGCTTGACATAGTTCATATCATTTTAGCGATTGCTTAATTTAGCGGGCTGAACAATGTGCGATGATTCCAATTAATAATAAAGTCAATGTGTGCGTTATTGATATAAACGCTGTAACAATTTAATGTAGGTGTCGAGTAAGATTTGCTTTTGAGTGCATATGTATTTTATGTGCCTCCTACACATATGGGACAATATTTTTTCTATCATAACCCAAGTGTTGTTATAAACTGTAGTATGTGAATGTTAGTAAAATTTCAGTACACTATGATTCAGTAAAATGTACAAGCACTACTATAGAAGCGCGACAAACATTGAATTTCAAGAAAGCAACTGCATAATGTAGCTTTTGGTATTATCTACTAAACGATAAAGCCTTGTATGGTTATTATACACTGTTAACATGTCATACGCCTTCTATACACATTATAAACGCTAAGATGAACAAGGTTGCACGTATATGATCGAACTGTGTGAAATGAAGATAATCTTGTACTCAAACTGTGTGAAATTAAGATAATCTTGTACTCGAACTGTGTGAAATGAAGATAATCTTGTACTCGAACTGTGTGAAATGAACATAATCTTGTACTCGAACTGTGTGAAATGAACATAATCTTGTACTCGAACTGTGTGAAATGAACATAANTATAAATAGCATGATTTATAAGTAATAAGGAAGTGCATATTTTTGTAAGAAAGACGTAACACGTGATTGAGATTGTTATGTGAAATCAAATGCATGTAGTTAAATTGAAGAATAAAGGGACTTGTTCACAGATCACACCACGGAGGCAATTCATTATGAAACGTAGTAAAAACAAGAATAAGGTAATACACCTCTTTGCCGATTTATCGACGGAAAGGGTTACACACGCTATATTTTTTTTAAAGATTTTGATAAATGAATGTTAATGAACGAATATATAATTTGAATATTTTCCTATTCAGGAATGTTATTTTGCTTGTTTGCATACAATGCATACATTCTTTTGAGTGAATATTTATTTAACAAATGTAATTGTGCCAAACAGTGAACAAGTCTCTTACCGTTAGAACATACCGTAAACTAAATTAAAAACATGTACACCACTGCTTATGCGTAAACATTTACCAATAATGTGTAGCTCACCAACATAAGCTTGACATTATAATTCATACATTCTTTTCAATGAATATTTATTTAAAAAAAAGTAATTGTGCCAAACAGGGAACAAGCCCCTTACCGAAAGTACATACCGTGCACTAAATTTTAAACATTTACACCACTCATCATGCGTCAACATTTACCAACAGTGAGTAGCTCACCAACACAAGCTTGATACTGACCTTCGTGCATGAATATACAAAGGTAAATTTATGATAAATACATAATGGTTGTTGTAATAAAATCGGTTAAAAAAAGATAAAAGAATATCATGAAGTTGAAATAATAGAAGTATCATGTAAATGTTGAAGAGGTATCATGGTAACGAACATTATTTGAACATAAATCAGATTGTTTATGAATACTGTTGCTGATCAAATAGTTAAAAAAAACAATATGAAATGCATTTATATTACAGGAATAACTTGTAAAATGGATTATATTTATGGACACAAAATGATGATACATTGTTAAAACATTATATTATATATAGTGTTAAAAGAATCGCATCATGATGTACTTAAACATTCAAACCGATGTCTTGTTAAAAGAATCGCATCATGGTGTACTTAAACATTCAAATCAATATCTTGTTAAAAGAATCGCATCATGATGTACTTAAACATTCAAACCAATGTCTTGTTAAAAGAATCGCATCATGATGTACTTAAACATTTAAACCAATATCTTGTTAAAAGAATCGCATCATGAGGTACTTAAACATTCAAACCAATATCTTGTTAAAAGAATCGCATCATGATGTACTTAAACATTCAAACCAATATCTTGTTAAAAGAATCGAATCATGATTAAACATTAAAACCAATATCTTGTTAAAAGAATCGCATCATGATGTACTTAAACATTCAAACCAATGTCTTGTTAAAAAAATCGCATCAAGATTAAACATTCAAACCAATGTCTTCTTAAAATAATCGCATCATGATTAAACATTCAAACCAATGTCTTCTTAAAATAATCGCATCATGATGTACTTTCACAAATGTTACGATGAGCATTAAGTATAAGACATCGTGTGAAGAACGTAGAATGTCGTTTTAACTTCGCCTCGGTGACTTCTGGGTTCTCCTTCGAATCAGGTTTTTCTTACATTTTGATACGCTGACTCTTCTGCGAAAAAAACATGAGTTAACATTTATTACTAAAAAATAACTTCATACAATGGATCTTTTACATAAGCGCTTTTAATTCATACTTTAAAGGAGATACTGAATACACGAGTTGACATAAGTATACATATAAATGTCAATATACATTTGCACAACTTGTTGGGTTAACAGTGACTGCAATTACACATATATACGTATAGTTTTTACCGACTCAAACATGAAAATCATATTCGTCAACTGAACATACGTTTATCCGCTATACTGATTGGATAAACTTACCTCGCATTTCAATGTTATTTGTCCCGATCGCCCGACCGTGTGTGATCCTGTTGTCACGAGACAGAGGGTCTTGAAGTGTAGAATATACACCAGTAGATCTAAAATGATATCTAATAAAAAATACGGCAGAAATATACAAAAGCACGAAAGAGATCACGCAGGACAATACCCCAGTGAATTTAAAACAAATCGTGGCAAATTGTGCATTTTAATGCATAATTTCGTCAATATGAAGAAGTGACACGTTAAGCGTTAAACAAAAATGAATTCATAACATACAATTGTAATTGTTTTCATTAAATCTCAACAGAGCATACTTATATTTGTAATCCAAAACACACTTCCAATTTGTTTTGTTAACGCCACGTTTACAATTTGTAGCTTCAATTTAACAGTGCTCATGTATTTCGTTGTGGTACTTTGTCCCGATGAAAACCGTTTTTTTGCTGCCATTTACAAACTCACTTCATCCGCATGGGAAGCGTGTGTGTATTTATTTTATATAAAAACTTCGTAGTTCAGGGAACTTGGAGATCTTTTAATTTCGTTTAAAAGTTGCGTAGTGCATTTTAACAAAACTATATAGAAAATGATTAAGAATTGACATTTCCTCGAAATTAGTTTCAAATCAAACACGCTTTATCTTTATCGTTAAAGTCTTTAAGATAATTCGATTCTGAACAAGTTATTGTACTGTATAATGATTAAACAGAAAATCCGGACAAAACTGAATATAGTCGTTTAAAATACTCAATTGGATGTGCACGTCAATGGATTCAATCAAGCACAGTTGGAGCGTCACACACAATGATGGACGTCAATGGATTCAATCAAGCACAGTTGGAGCGTCACACACAACGATGGACGTCACACACAATGATGGACGTCACACACAATGATGGACGTCACACACAATTATGGACGTCACGCACAATGATGGACGTCACACACAATGATGGACGCTGATTTTGTAGACATCTAGTCTAACAAGCTATTTTTGTGCATTGTAATTCTCCTCATTGATATACATATACCCATGTAGTTTAATGTTGAAGTATTCTAAAGTATCGGAGATATACCACATCAGAATAAAAAATCATGTATGAAACAAAAAAGAAAGGGCAATATAAGCCTGATTATCTTTTTTAACAGATCGCCATACGAGTGGATGAACAGGGCAAACACTGTGAAATAGCAAAGTGTAGCTTATATTGTTTTTATGCATTGCAATTCCCCTCAGTAATATCCACAAAGCCATGAAGTTTCCTGTTTAAATTTAGTATACTACTAGTATTTTAGATATAGCCCTTACAAGTACGTCATACAAAACAACAAAGGGCAATACCTTAATTTAAGAAAGTGTATGGTAATAAACTGTTCTTGTGCATGGCACTTTTCCCTCATTTATATCTACCGATATACACCCATGAAGTTTCATATTAATATCCTATATAGTTTCTAAGATGTACCCCTGAAAAAAGGTGTGAAAGAAGGACGGACTGACGGCCGACCAGACTGACGGACTGACAGACGGGCGGATGGACAATGCTTTCGGCGGGGGATACTATATTGACAATACATACGTAAAATTGGACGTCAACCCTTCGTAGATACCTTCAAAAAAAGTTCTGGTGTAAATAGAAAATCAATTGAATTGCACATGATACAGAATATGTAATGTATGTATGTTTACGATATACATTTCAAACTTATGGTTTAATTCATCAAATAACAGCATGCATTAGTAATAACACTTCATAAGACATGCCTTCACGAAAAACGCCACCGGTACATTAATAATCCATTATAATCAACGCCTTTTATATAACAAGCGGTTAACTTACGGTTTGTTATTTCGTTTCTGCTGCTCAGATTTTCGTAAACTGCTGCATCACTGTTTGTACCTTAAATGAATAATATATTTGAAGTTTAATTAATTGGAATAAATGGACACTATCAAATACCAAGATCAGATGACTCCAGGTACATGCCTTCATGATCAATTTAACCTATTGCTTACAAGAAAAATATTTAATGCCATAGATCTTTTAAAATTTGAGCATCGATGTGGGAAAATTGGGAATTTGCTTAAAGTGTTGTCCCAGATAAACCTGTGAAGTCAGCATCTGCTGATCGGTTACAGATTTTATGCTTTCATGGAAGTTTTCATTTAAAGGAAGTTTACTCTAAATTAAAATCCAGACTAGGCGGAAAGTGTCGTCTCTCATAAGCCTGCGCGGACTTTTCAAAGAGCGAAACTCATATTTAAACAAACCTTTCTTAATGCAGTTGTAATTAAGACGCAAGTATACCAGACCCGCTATGACGACAAGAATAACAACCCCAACCACAACTCCACCAACAACTGATCCAACTTGGGGCACCGATTGATGAGAAGCACTTGCGGTGGAGTCTGAAAAACAAGTGTTTTATTAATAAAGATTCTGCTCTCTGGTCGTAAATCTTAAATAGATTCAACAAGTGTATCACGTGTTACAGGTTGTTGATTCATTCAAGTTTATAAATTGTTATAGGTTGTTGATTCACTAAAGTGTGTTATTTGTTACAGGTTGTTTATTCACTGAAATGTATTATTTGTAACAGGTTGTTGATGCAAACACCAAACGCATTATGCGCCCTGTAGCCTACATTATTTACCTAATGTTGTAAACGTTAATGTATAGGTAGTATCTGAATCTCCAAATTTGTTCCTTGCAAACATCCGTGCTTGATATTCCGTGGCTGGGCTTAAGTTGTAAACAGTGGAAATCATCAGTGGCACAGATGGGTCCTCGACAACAGACACTTGATCCCATACTTGGGAGCCAGTTTTCTTTAATTCGATGTAAAATGTTTGCACATATTCTCCATTATATCCAGGAAGCCAGTAAAATTTCACTGACGTTTGATTTTGCGAATTCTGTGTGTAATGAAAGTATCTTGGAATATCTGGTTTAGCTGTAATAATAAATACAGAAAAATGTGTTATGTTTCTAGTTTTTCTTTTACAAATACTTTATGTTTTAGGTTTATTATTTCATGTTTTGTTTGTTTTCAAGCGAATAATAGTTCATGCTTTACAGCAAAATAGAACATGGAAAAGTTCTTAACTCATAATTATTAGATGCTTTTAAAAGAAACATAGAACATAGAATTTAAAATGTGAAAGAAAATTAGATTGCAGTGATAAAAAGAAAGTTTTACATTTTTCACTTAGTAAAAATATTAAAAGAATATAAATATGTTTCCATCAATTTCATCGATATGCAAGTGTTACTTACATTTCATGACAAACGAAAATACTTGTAGAAAATTACCAAACATTGTTTAACTGTAAATCCGGGAAATTATTAACACAACTACTATTCAGCTACAACAATACACAAATGATGACATTTGTGTCCCACCATACTCATTGATGACGTTCTTAGCACATTTTTGGATGACGACGTTATACATTATCGTATGACGGGTAAGTTTTTTCAAGTTATTGTACTTAAATAAAACAAAAATATATATTGACTTGTATAATATTAATTTATGTTTTTCGTGTGATTCATTTTTTTAATTTTTTTATTTTACTTTGACCTGTGTCTTATTGTATTACAATTGGAAGCTTGTGAAAGTATGTTTTTTTTTCTAAAAACACTCGTGACAAAAAATCAATCACAAAACGAAATCAGCAAATATCCTCCATATATTGGCCAATAACATTGTTTGAAGCTTTACGCTTTGTTTTCATTGACCGTTACAATAGACTGGACATAGATTTATTCATTTATGTTCTTAGTGTGATTCATTTATGTTTTGTTTAATCTTACTGTAACCTGTGTCGTATTGTATCACAATTAGAAGCTTTCCATTAATAAAATCTTTTGTAGTGACGATAAGATGTGTCACCTACTGGTCCAACTGGACTAAAAGCATGAACATGGTTTGTGCAATATACATGTATTCCAATGTCAAGTATACAGCAGAGTATACCCATTTTTGAACAATTAAAAAAATGCTTTCTTAATGAGATGTGAAGGACATGCTGGATTTTATTCTTCTAGACATGTTTAAGATTCCAAAAACATTCATATTTTTTACAAAAAGAGACTTTTTTACCAGGAGGGAAACTTTCCTCGCAATCCGCATGTCTTTTATTTAAGACAAAAATCGAATTGTCTTTTCAAGGCAGGGCTTTTCATACGACACAACAACACATAAAGTTTGCATAAATAGAAGTGGGATCAACTAAATAAAACGGCCGATTGAAAGTTAGAGGGCTTTTAACCGGTTCAATTGAACATCACATGTAACCCATGATAAATTAAAACACGCCTGCGTAAAAAATAATGATCAGTGAAAACGTTACGACTACATGGTTATAAGCTAAATCCTTTTTTGGACGAGACTTCACAACACAGCATCGTTAGTTTGAATGACACATGTATAGAGGATGTAAATCAATCTGCCTACAGTTCAAACCAAGAGGTTATATCTTATTGAAATATTGTTGAGTAAAATACGCAAAAGATATTGCTGTTCATAAGAAATAATTAACCTTAAATTCGCATCCACAGATCATAAGTCGTGTTATTTATAAATGTGAGCGTTTACATATGTATTACCGGTAAGAAGACATAATCTACATACATTGAACATCCACAATGAATATCGCATGGCTAGTTCCGTTCCGAGACGTGCCGCCTGTTGGAGTCATACTGTTCCAGACCAGCAGTCGGTACTGGCCACTTTGTGAAGGCTGAATGTCTGTTATATTCAAACTGGCTCCTGTCTGAATGGTGAAATCAGGTAAAGTCCACGTGTAGGTTGGGGGTGAAGGGTAACTAGTGCTGTTGCACGTGATACTCAGCGTTCTTCCACGCGTGATCATGATAACTCCAGCCAAAACAGTATAACTGTATGTACACACTGGAGTAGTTGGTTCATCTGTAAGATCAAAGGCAGCTTTTTTAGTGGACAGCTGTAGGCTTTGGTGTCAGAATTGTTTATGGGGAAATAATCATAGATTCATGTAAAATACTAACAAAACTGCCGTTTTGCAACAACGACACACATATTATGACTTTTTGTCTTACCATTCTCATTTATGACGTTATTTAGCACATATTAGGAGGATGTCGTTATATTCGATATGGTCATAAATCATACAATAAAAAGAACATTTGTTGTTTTCGGTGAATGGTTTAATATTTCTGTCATTCGTTGTTATATAAAAAGTATAATTGTATTGGTGCCTACGTCACTTGTGAAAATATGTTTCTGAAAACACTCGTAGCATAAAAAATTATCACACACAGAAATCAAGAAATATTGTTCATATATATCTCAAAAAAATCGTTGGAAGCAGTATGCATTGAGTCCATTAACTGTTTTAATAGAGTTGACCTAGTTTAATTCAACTATGTTTTTCGTGTGAATCAATCACGTTTTTTTCGAGGGACTTTGACCTGTGTCTAATTGTATGCTGATTGAAAGGTTTGCATAAATAAAAGTATGTTTAGCGATGATAAGATTTATCTCCTTCTATAGCAAAAAGACTTAAAGCATTAAAATGGTATATATAACATACATATATTATAACGTCAATAAACAGAGTTGAGCAGAGTTATTAAATTTTGACTTCTTTATATTATACTGCCTTACCGGAAAAATTAGGCAAAGATTTAGTCTACAAGACGACATGTTTTATATTCCAAAAGCATTCTGTTTTTTTTTTCAAATAGAGACATACCATGAGGGAAACTTTTTTAGCCATTCTCATTCTTTTATATAAAACAAAAATGTAATTGCCTATACCAAACAGGACAATACATAACGTTAACATAAATAGAACAGGGACAAACTAATTAAAACGGCAAATTGAAAGGAGGCGGGTTTAAAACCGGTTTAATTGACCAATTAACCTTACATTTATCTCATGATTAATAAAAAACCACATGCGTAATAATGACACTTTTTTAATGACATTACCATTCAGATTTAACTGCAATAAAACTAAATATAAGTTCATTCTAACTGATCAATGGATTAATCATCATTAAAACACTTTTATATAAACTAAATACTTTTTAGGACTAGACATCCCAATGAAATATTGCTGAATTAACTAGGTAATACATATTGCTGTTCATAAGAATTATTTTACCTTCAATGCACATCCGCAGATTATAATTCGTGTTACTTTAAAGTGAATGTCTACGTATGTATTACCGGTTTTAAGACATAATCAACATACATTGCACATCCACGGTGAATATCGCACTGCTAGTTCCGTTCCGAGACGCGCCGCCTGTTGGAGTCATACTGTTCCAGACCATCAGTCGGTACTGGCCACTTTGTGAAGGCTGTATATCTGTTATGAGCAACCTGGCTCCTGTTTGAATGGTGAAACCAGGTAAAGTCCACGTGTAGGTCGGGGGTGAAGGGTTACTGATGCTGTTGCATGTGATATTCAGCGTACTTCCACGTGTGATCATGATAACTCCACTCACTACAGAATTACTGTATGTACACACTGGAGTAGTTGGTTCATCTGTAAGATCAACGTTAGTTTTTATCACTGAATAGTTGTTACATTTCCCGACAAATGCAAATGCATATAGAATATTAACACACACTGTTTTTACCTTGAATCAATGAAAAATACTAACACAACTACAATTTAGCTACAACTACACAAATAGTACATCTTTTGTCCCACCATACTCATAAATGACGTTTTTAGCACATATTTGGATGACGTCGTTAAACACAATCGCAGAACGTGTAAGG
>VMBQ01001200.1:70866-102630 GCA_007657795.1 Dreissena rostriformis
CGTTTTCCCTTAAAAAAAGTAGAAAACACATCCATTATTATATAAATCATATGTTTTCCCGCTAAAAGTAATCCAATCAATAAAATAACACATCTTAATAGTGATTTTCTATAAATATTGGCCCCGAAGACTCGGTATATGCGCTTTTTTAAGGTTATAATACACTAATTCCATTTCCCATAGGGTCCCATTATAAAACCGCCAACTTACAAAGCATTTTTCTTATATTTCCTATATATCAAATTTTGCAAGACCGGTATCATTTTAAAGATAAATCTGTCCTCTTTCAATAAATGCACTCAAAAATATATGGTCTCGCAACTTCTAAGAAAGTAAAATTCGCTCAAAGGCAAGCACCCTCGGAAAACAGAGTTTCGGAATTGAAATTTCGACAAAAGCCCCGTACTTCAATAAAAGCACCCCAAACGTTCATCTTTCAACGTAATCCCCAATGAAATGCACCAAAATGTTGCAGACACACATAGAATGCAGGAAATAATTGCAAAAGTCATGGTTGCGATCGCTAAATTGCTTTTAAACCCGAAGAGAAAGGGAACTCTTTAGAAATAGGCACTACTTTCGAATGGACCACGGAGGGATACAAAATGATTAAGTGTAGTGTAACGTACGATACGCATTTTAGCACGCACGGATGTTGTCGGTTTGTACGGCGGTATAAAGTACAAATGTTACGAGAAACTTTTAGTCATGAACTTGCGTCGTTGTTTTTCTTTATTTCATGCAGTTATTGCCAATAATCCATTGTCAATTTTCTGAACATTAAGAATTTGTCTCCTCAAGAAGCCACATGGGTGACTCCATCTTAATGAAATTAGGTCAGAATGGTTATCTTGACAAAACCTAAGCCAAGTTCGAATCTGGATCAATTGCGGCCAATACCTACGTCACCCGGTCATATCTTAGATAAACAACTTAGAACTACTATTCTTGCGAACAGCTTATACACGCTCTGTGAGGTAACTAGTTCTTATATTAAACGTTTTTTTTATGAACAGCTGATGTTCCAAATATGCAACATTACCCAACTGCAGTTGTTTGAACTATGCGCAAGCAACACAGTCGAACCGTACCTACGAAAATGACCTACCTATCACAGATTTATGAAGTTACTTTGGAAAATCTTATTAAAAACATTAAAATTAATCAAATGGAATAAACGACAAATGTATATGCGAAAAATATCATGTTATTTCGTCGCTATGTCTTTTTGCAAGGTATAGGATAACTTACTTGACAACTGTCAGTTTAAAAATATTGCGTTTTTGCTTTATTATTATGACTATGTCAACATGCGAAAACCACAAACACTTAACTCAGTTGTATCAATACAAAAGCTTACCGACAAAAAGGTAAGTGAAATACTTTCAGGTAAAACTATCTTGTTGACATTTTTATAATACAGATGACATTTCAAATGACTCGTCAATTATACGATGCATTTAACATTGCCCACATGAATATTCCGTTAAAATACGAAGCCAATTCTAAATTCAGATAATTTTTATCTCGCATTATTGATACGGATATTTGGAGACACATTTATTTATTCATGTTTGGAACAGACGCAGTTCGACCTTAACCGATAGCTTTATGGTAACTTTGCAAGGTCAGTAAATGGTTGTAGTTTAGCTCGAGACGCAACTTTAGAATGTCTTTTTATATGGTTTGTTTATAATCCAAATTAATGTGTACCTTAAGTTTACGGTTGTGTGTGTGTGTGTGTGTGTGTGTGTGTGTGTGTGTGTGTGTGTGTACAATTATGAGTAAAAATCCGCATTGACATGTTGCAGCATAGAGTAAACCGTTTATATACCGATACAACTTGAAACACTGACATTACTTTAACCTCTATTGTATAGACAATAGAGAGAAAAAAATAATATAATAAGAATTTAAGACAAAATGTGTTTGACATTACTCATCAACTATTTACAATAAACAGTAAAAAAGGGTAATATGATGAAACACCCACAGAATGAAAGGCTCAGCTAGAATCCGTGAATTTCGGATTGCGAGACCCACACTAATCAACTGCACCACCATAGTGAGGGGTAACTGTTATGTCGCTGGTTATATATACACACAGAAAATTTGTTTATTGATATTCTTTTTATGCTTTACGAACACATTCAAATGATTGGCCATAATTAATGACGGCCAGGTTAAATATACCTTCTAATACAGTGCTTTTAATATAGTGTGTTAATGAACGACGGGAATGTTTTGTTTGTATCTGAAAATATTTCACATCACAAACTACGACATTTTATGTAAACTTGTTGTGCGGTTGAAAATACTGCGTGAACCATTTTCAACTCTCAAACTATTTACTTTGTAACCAAAAAATAAGAATGTTTGTTTAACAACAGTGATGGCTGATGAGTATTGTTTCTTAAAAAATCATATGATCAAGAAGAAATACAACAAACCATAACTAGTGTGGTTTGCACCAAAATTGCAAACACGTCTGGATGACGTAATTTTTGTAGAACTTTATTTAATATTTAAGCATATATTCTAACTGAAATATGTGATGGGTTATTAATAAATATTATGAATGTACATAGGTAAAAATTGACAGTGCTTTTGAACATATCATCAACAGACTAACGAGACAAGCATATTTCTCCTAAACAATTCTGTCATGTTCGGAAAAAACTGGGCAAAATGCTTGTGCATAAAGTGTCATCCCAGATTAGCCTGTGCAGTCCACACAGGCTAATCCGGGACGACACTTTCCGCCTAAACTGGATTTTCGCTCAGAAGAGACATAATTCAAACGAAAAATTCCATAAAAGCGGAAATTGTCGTCCCTGATTTGCCTGTGCGGACTGCACAGGCTTAACTGGGATGACAATTTACGCAAAAGCATTTTGCCCAGTTTTCTCAGAACACGCCACATATTTCTCCAAAACAATTAAGCAGTTAACTGAAGCGCATGGCCACACACGACTTTCCAACTATTACTATTGTTCAAGATCGCATCAATATGTTCTTGAATTCGACTGTGTAATGTAAATAAAAAAGTATTTTGCGTTAGTAAGAACCTCTTACTAATTATATGTACACACTTAATTGATTTATCCAATAAAAACATCATTAGATCAAAGTTTAAGTTAGGTGTTGGTAAAACCAGTATAGTTTTGCTATCAAGTATTTTTAATACGCAATTTTATAATTATGATTATATGTTTCAGGGTCACATTCAATTAAATAGTTATAAGGGTCAAATACGCTATAGTGTTACACTTGAACAAATTTCCCCAATTCACATTGTAGTTTAACGCACATGCCTTGTTTTAAGAGTGACGGGGTTGGGAGGAGGGGGGGGGGGTCTATAACAATTTGCATAAGATGGATGTTAACATTACAAAGTTGTTACTTGGATCTGTAAGTAAGATATTATATAGCACATTTTATTGATTATCATATATAAAAGGACAAATATGTATTTTAAAATATGTTATGTAAATATATGCTGATCAACAGAAAAAGCGGGGTACCTTTAAATATCCTCTCAACTATTGTGAAAGTGTAAATCTAACGTATTTCTGTTGTTGGTATCATAACAAATTAGTATATATTTATTTGTTAAAACTAGATTTAAATATGGTATGCTGATTTCAGTTGTCAGATGTCATTGATACAATATGTTGCCATTTTTGCACAATATATTTTCTTAAAATTGTTTGTTTTCAAATGGCTAATTCTTATTTATACTTACACTATTTTATTTTAATTCATATTTATTCTATTAAAAAAAACATGTCACCAAGCTATTTAGATAAACAAATTAGTTAAATATATTAAGTTTAATATGAAGAAGTGAAACTCCAGAAGCTGCAGCAGTATTGCAGTTTTATCATACACACCTCTGTGGTCCTTTATTTATGGCAAGGAACCAATTGTGAAAAAGGTCATTTTTGGACGCTTAAAGTAATATTTGGCAGGCCACGTTCCTGAATTTTCAAATAAACGCCCCTGTATTCTTTAACTGCTCTATTTTCTCTAACATGACGTTGAAAATTAGTAATGGTTTGGTATTGTATTATTGTATTTATATTTGGTTGGCTAAAACACTTGTTTACCCACATATGACATTGAGGTTTTGACACGCATATTTATTTTGGTTTAATATGTGCGTATTTTAGGGTTTGTCTTTATATTGATAGTATAAACATGGCAAAATAATTATTATCATGCTTATAGATGCCGATACAACTGTTACAAAGTATAAAATATGCTATGAATATAAAATATGAACACTTTTTTTCTTATATGAGATCATGTCAGCTAGAACAATTTTTTTATCAAGCATGGCAAAAATGCCAATATCTTTTTTATCACACGGTAAAGGGTCTTCAAATTATCAATACCAATGTCTTATTGATAGTAGATTATGATGAAAAAAAAATATACACGTGTGATTATGACAATTATTCTGCTACTACCGTAAAAGTGAACAATAAGAAAAGCTGTTGAGTGTATTTTTGTGCGTATTTACAAGAAAATAGCAATATTGGTGGAAGCAGTTGAAATCAGAAAATTCTTTTATACCATTTAATATCTCTTAAATAACGTAATAAAATGTTAATATTTGTTAATGTGTTCCCAAATTACAGGATTAAAAAAATCACTTTATGTAATGTGTTAGCCCCTTAAGACCTCACATAAACCAGTTTTATAGTGCTATCGAGAATATTCAGAATGTCTCAACAGGTTGTTTATTAAACTGCCGTGCAAGATGTGTGTTACGTAAAATGGTAGAACGTAAGTAGAATTATATTTCGAAGTTTTGATGTTGCATCATCTTATGGAGAGCAATGATCGAAATTTTAACATATCTACAAAAACATTGCCTACACGATGATTCATTGGAATTAATGGTTTTGGTCGCCGACATTAAATGTTGTTTTTTTCAGCTGACTTATTATAACGTATATTTATAACATGTACGCTGTATCTGGCCATGTCGATAAGTTCAGTAAAGTGAGACATTAATATGCCATTAATTTTGTCAAACATGTTTTTCGTAAATAGATCGATGTTCTTCGAGTGATAATTAATAAATGTGCTAGCTTATACCGAAAATCGATGTTGTGAAAAATGATAATATAGTGTATCTATAAATGCATGCATTAAAACAGATCAGCCCCAAAGAATAAAACCGCGTTTCATAGTTAAACGTTTAATTGTGAAAGTGCCTTATAAAAGTTAGTTGGGTCCTCAATTCTAAATGCAAACAAACGTTTAAATTTCATATCGCTAACAAATAGTACAGATAGTATTTGTATCAGTTTCGTAGCCAATTTAACATCGAGTTTATTTTATATTTACGTACAAAATTGTGTTTACAAACTGCCTATATTGCTCAGTCATTTAATGATCATTATAGTTTATGTGTTAATTATAAAACATATACTTTATCTCGATAACCAAGGACAACATAAGAGAAACAGAGAAATAAAATCTCTTAAAAAGATGAAATTAATACACGATGGTTCCTGGGATTAAAAAGGTTACATGGTGAGTCTTAGACTTTTTTTTAAATCAAAAACATCTTTGAACACCAAGCAATGCTGACGCTAATGCTGAGGTTGCAATATTATGCGGCGTAACTTTGTTTTGTATGTAAGAGAAAAAACGAATGAATACTTTTGGTTAATATGTTAACTTTATCATTAAGTGACATATTTATTTAAAAAAAACATAGACATAGATTTCCCAAATACACTAAATATTAAATAAAAACGCTTTATTGTCTTACTTTTAACTACTATGCGTGTTGATTTGCTCCACCTAAAGTAGTCAGTAATATATCCTCTTTTCCCGATTCCACATTCCCAGACTACATTATTTCTACTGCGGTTCACACCAATTACTTTTAAACCAATTTCATGTTCAAAGCAATAAGCGATCTCGTAACCCGTGTCATATTCAGGACATGAGCATATGTACATATCCACAGTGCATTCAGTTGAAGAATTTGTTCTGAATTTGGCTACATTCCATCCCTGCTCGCTGGACATGCATCCTAAAGTCAGATTGTCTCCTTCCACAACTTCTACCACATTTACCGGCCAGATGTAGGTGGAGGCTGCAGCTCGACCTGTAACAACAATCAGTCTATAATTTGGACTCGTTGGTGGGAAGTATATTGGTAATGCTAGAACAATAAGGCATATGTGTGACACGATGGGCTAAATGTATCGCTTGAGGCTCAGTCTCACTTAATTTCGACTGTCGTGTCAGTCATGTATTGATAAATTGCATTTATTGTACAATTGTGTTTGTTAATACGTGTAACACGAGAAAACTAGTTACTGTTGTGTGTTTTTTTTTTAAATCTTGTTACAAGTGTTGATCAATATGATCGCACTGTGGAGATTTGACATTCGATGAAGACGGAATCAAGTTTTGTTTTATATTTATATAATACTTTGACTATCAAATCATATCTTCTGTCGCCGATGTTATTTGGTACATGGTATTTTAAAGATGAAATGATGTACAGTTTCTTTACTAATTCCAAACTTACGCTCACGCTTAAAATCGAAGATTTTCATAAAAAGTGCTAAGTTTATAATTAATTATTGGTGATACAAAATATTGAACTAACATTCGTTATGCAATAAAAATTAAAAGACTGAATAACATGTGCTCGCTGTGTATTGTAAACAATGTCAAATTATAAATTGTAATGAAAGATACGGCATTTTAGGCATATCTACATGTAGTGAGTTGATTTCCCAACTGCACATATTATAATCTAATAACATCTAATATGTGAATTGGTTAAACAATGAAATAAATACTGAAATAGTGAAACAAAAATGCAAATTTGGTCCAATGCTAGGATGTTGGACCGCATAATGGCCCATTATACAACATGGTCAGCGAGTGTCGCACCTAAGTTTATTAGTTTATTTAATAATTATTATGTTCAACGTAAAACTATACTAATTTATTTACTTATTAAAAACATGATTAATTTCTTCTAATCAAGAGATTTAGGTATTTGTCTAAAATGGTTTTACAACATGACATTAAGAGTTGATATTTTCAGGTAGCTTTACAAACTATTTTCCGGTAAAAAAAAAATATAAAAAATATATCAGATATATCATAAAACTTATCTTTATCATCCAAAAAATTACATGCAGCATATAGATTAAAATTTGTGATTCAGTTAAAAGATCTACTGTACAGAGTATTATTTCTTATGTTCAGTATGTTACAGCAGGCTTTGGCAAAAGTTTTTATCATATCTGGACGGGTGAACACAAACTTAAGTTTATTTTTTTCAAACATTACTGAGAAGTTAACATAAATCTGCATGGCTTTCTTAATAAATATTTTTCTATCATATTTGTAAATAGGACATTCTGACATTCATTACGTAAAATAATACGTTGAAATAGATATAATTAATGTATTATTGACTCAGCTGTATATCATTTCCTGAGTCGGAACTTTATGCATGATTCAATATTCAACACACACACACAAACACACACACACAAACACACACACACACACACACGCACANAATCAATCCTGTGAGTACCCATCCATCAAAAACATATAATGTCACAATTTAAGAGATTCATAACCAACGAGACAAAGAAACTTCCGAGGTGTCTCTGATGACTGCATGTTTTTTTGATATTCAAGAGACATTTAGAGGATGACTTATTTGTATATGTTTTTAGTTTGGTACAATATAGAGATGAGAATATATGGAACCATAACATCAGAGTTCATTTCAAAACATGATAATCTTCAAAGTCGATACATGGTCGCATTTGAAACAGCTAATAGGAAATGTTTTCTGTGCGAAAACAATTTACAACCAATTATATCAGTAATGACGTAATGATTCGTATGATTTGGTATTAACATCTGGAACTTACTTCATCAGAAAATACATACGCTTTAAGTTGATCGTCTTGTTAATTTTGCAATATCATAAAAGAGCAAATGCAAAGGAAGTGGCGCTATGAACAGGAAGCGGCGCCTGTGTACCATGACGGTATACATATATATGTATAAATTGTGCCTGTGCGTGCGTGCGTGCAAATGTGTGCGTACGTGCATGTGTTTGTAAATAAGATCCAGTTTAGGGCATTTATATAAAACAAGAAGAATCACATAAAGGATAAAAAGAACAACATTATTTAAAACTATAAGCTTAGTCTATGAGTTTAAACAGACCATACAAAGCAATACATTTATAAACAATCATCGTAATCCATTTGGTACAACAATATCGTATATTTGGCAGTACAATCACAGAATGCAAGAAAATATTTGAGAGACTATTAACTTTAAACAATACTGGAAAGTACAAAACATGTGTAAGAATGATGAATTGTGCAGTAGAAAAGCTTTTTAAATGAAGGTCTCACGTTTTTACAGTTCATATCAAAATATACTTTCTTATTTCATAGCATTTTCCAATATACAAAAAAAAATAGTTTGAGCAAATAGAATAATAATTATTACCCCAAAAGTAAACATGTAGTCCAAATGCAAATATTTGTAAAACAAAAAACGCCATATTCTTATCACATTTAGACAGAATAACCGAATACGGAAGTTTACACTAGAGAAAACTAAACATACACTGTATTTTGATGAGGTTTTATACAGGTTACCCAACATTTGAAGAGTATACATGTATCAAAGCTACTTCTTCATTGATTTTATTTAAGTTGTCAATAAAAGATATAACGTTCAAGCTGATTTAAAACAACATGAACATACTTTGAATTGTTGTCCCTATGAAATCCACGCTAACGTCGCACAGATAAACTGCATTTTGAATTATCCTCCAAACAATTGTTGTATTGCAATTATTTTAGGGACAGCAACAATTATTTCAGCAATTTACAACCACGGGAATAAAAACAAACGCTCCCAATAATTCAATATTTCGAAATTTTACGGCTTCATTATACTTTCTATTTCAAACATATGTATGTACTCGATTATGCATTAAAATAGCGACTTTCAAGAATGTGTAAGTCTTCTTTCCATATTTTTTTGTAATAAAGATTTGATAAATATTGTTTTCCTTTTCAACTCGATCATGAACACAGCCATTTAGTTGGGCATTCTGACTAGAATAACAACATATATATTTGTTTCTTATTAACATTATCAAATATATTAATTACATTGCTAACACATTCATTAATGTTGTCATTATGACTGGATTTTCCATGGCTTACATCAAACCAGATCACACTTTGTCATGTTTTTAAAATTAGCTCTAAGTTGGCTCCGCTATATATGGGAGATAATTTTACTCCAGTCAGTAATATTCACAATAAGAATACTAGGTTCAGAGTTAGAGCACAGTCAGACGCACTTAATACCGATCTTAACATGCATGATTGCAATAGGTATGATATTCCAAGGGTCAAGGGTTCTGGCAAAAAGTCATTTGCTTTCAATGGGTGAACTCTCTGGAACTCTCTTCCTCGGCATATCAGAGATGCCAAAAGTATTTCATCATTTAAACACAGTGGAGCATTTTTTAAGCCAGATAGATTTTTAATATGCAATTTTTAAGATGTCTTACTGTTGATTTAATTTGAATGTTAATATAGATAGATTTATTGTGTCTTATCTAGTTGCTGTATAATTATTCTTTAGCTTGGCAAATAATTTTATGTTATTTTTTAATCACTTAAATTGTGATAACTTCTTAATAATGTCTAGTCTAGAACTTATCAGAATATATTCTATGCATTTAGGTTAGTGTAACTTAAATATGTCATATGTCTTTCATTATTATTTACTGTGATATAACTATATACTGTGATATAAAACGTTGTCTCCTATGTCATACAATATTATAACTAAAGGACCACAATGGAAATAAGGGTTTAATTGCAAACCCTTTATTGTGCAATCCTTAACGTATAATGTTGATTGACATGGCTTTGTTTATACATGCAGGTTGTTGTTTTATTACTTATTGTGTGTATATAACATGCTGCCATGTAAATCTATGCATTTTATGTTGAAATAAATCTATCTATCTAATGCAAGATTGTACCAGGATTCGCAATACAAATTTGATTATACAAGTTCACAGACCGTCAGCTGTCAACTGATCAACAGTGACATTCTTACCCTTAAATACGCATTGGGACAGTATAATACTTGAGCGAAATGTTTACACGAAATGTATTCAAAGAAATGTTCATAAAATGAATACTGTTACTACGGAACAGTTCCACAAAAATTATATTTTAACTAGAACCTTGAAACATACACACATGGTAGCTATGAGCATATGTGCGACGGTGCACTATTTGGAATTTTGATCTGACCCCTCGGTCAAAAGTTATTATCATGTGCGTCGCAAGTTGCTAGTAAAATGATTTTTTTTACCAATTTATGTACCCATAACTTTTGACCCAGGGGTCAGATCAAAATTCCGTCACCGTCACCCTCGCACATATGCTCATAGCTACCATGTGTGTAAGTTTCAAGGTTCTAGTGCTAATAGTGTAGGAGACGATAGTTGCCGATCAAAAAAAAACGGAGATCAATACAATATCCCCACGTTTTTAAAAGCGTGGGGATAATAATAGTTTAGATTTTGATAACTTCCGGATAAAATAGACAAAGATATATCGTCTAAAATCTTTACTACGACAACCACAACGGCTTATACACACACAATGATTGATGGATTATATAATAAAGGATACAATCCTTACAGACAAACTTTGCAATGTTTTGTAAAAACAAAATACAGAAACACCCTACATTGACAAAAAGCAGGAAGTTTATCCGAATAGTCACAATGTAAATCTTTACCCTACAGTATTGATTATAACCTACACTGAGGTTATGTTACACCATTGAACAGCAAACCAAGATGCGAAAAAATTATCGTTCCACGGACTAAACAAGTTAGGGTTAGGTTTTATGTTAAACTAAAAATTATTTCCCGCACCCTATCTGCTCATGGGTCATGATGAGCCTCTGTGACCGCCTTTTGTCCAAAGTGCGTCGTCCATATTAACTTTGTTAACACTCATGAAATCGTATTTATTGCCTACTGCAAATTTGTTTAATACAGTTTCCCTATAGATTGTCCAAAACAACTGGATCGTGTGAGATCAAAATCGAGATAATTATGTCAAATTAAAGTTAATGCTTTTTTTTACAGAAGTCTTATTTATTGCCTAAATTCATGCAACTTGGTGAAATCAATTTATCACTAATGACACAAAAACTAAGTCACTATTTCATACTTTTGTCCAATCTATTTGAACTCTTTTCCAAATATGTGTTGTTCATACGAGTATAGGTGCTACCGAATTTACGGGCAAAAAGCTTATAAGATGTCTGTTTCAGATAACATAAATTGTAAATGTCTGCACATAATCATTTTTGTGGAACAAAACCTTTAAATGCTTGACATAAAAATATGCAACTGAACAAGCCAATAAAATGTAATTTGTTTCTATACAAATTAAAAATAAAATAATTAAGAGTTAGGCTAGATGAAACAACCATTAATATTCTTTTCAAACTCTTAAATACGCAGTTTGATTGTTGTTGTCTTTTTAATTTAGCACTATTAGACATTTTAAATTTAAAAATCTATTTAATAGAAGAAAGTAATGTTATTTGAAGAATATATAATTATTTTTTTTAGAGGGGGAACATGTATAATACATTATTGGTTATCATTAAATCACGGCCCTAACATCATTTCTTTTATCTAAATTTACATTTTCTATTAACAGAGGTGCGACACCAATTCTTTCGTCTAGTCCTGCGAGAATTAAATAACTGAATCATGTGAACAACATTTTTTGACAAACATGCTCCTGCTTAGTTGTGGTCCACGGAAAGAGGAAATAATTTCCAAATAGTCATAAATATTTTTATTTCATTATTGCACATGTTATTGTATTCTTCTTAAAAATATGCAGGGTTGTCAGTATGTTTATAAGGAAATAAAATAAAGACTTTATTTTTTACTTAAAGCTAGTATTTATGATTTCAATGTCAACATAATATTATATCATTCTAAATCCAACATATGAATATGACTGGAATGTTTAAAAAATAATCAACAATGTTTATATGGTACATTAAATCAATAATTGTTTACTTCAGTGAAATTTATAATGAGCAAGATAACAGCGATACAGACACATAGACTCAAAGATATCTTTTGTACATGAAGAAGTTTTTGGCTGTTCAGACAAATATTTACTATTAAATACAACTTGTCTTTCCTTTATTTTCTGGTGTTACTTCTTCTGAACTTGTATTATAGTTTTCATAAATCAACGTTTTATATCTTTTAACATGAGCTGTCACCATAGGATGAGATATGGCCCTTTNCTGCATAAGTGAATTGAAAACTATTTGTATAAATTAAAGTCAATAAACTATACAAAACAATGAAGTGTTTGCATCTATCGTGGAAGTAATATTTTGCTTAAGCCTAAGACGTAAGCCTAAGGCTGGCTTAAAATATTGGTCATGGCATAAACTGATTAAAAATAAAAACATAAACACAGCATGATATGTGAAATAATTAATTATGCAGGAATTAAAAAAACATACATAGAGGTACAACAGGCATTTTAAATATTGACAATTGTGTCACTGCATTAAGCAAATGGGTCATTGGACAAAACAGGAACATTCAGTTACACAATAAACAAGAATTTCTATATTAATACAAGCTTCTCAATAATGTGTAAAGTTCAATGTCTCACTGGAGTCTTCACAACACAATGGTCCCAAAACAAAATGTGCTTTCTTTCTTGTGGCATTGTTTATATTAATTACTAGACTTACTGAAACATTCTATAAATGCATTGGCACTATCATAATTTTCATACATGCAACATGTTTGATATCTGCTAGTTGTAAATTTCTTTTCTCTTTCACAGTGTTTGCATATCTGATATGTTTTATAACAATGCTGCTTTTGATGACAGACGCATACTCTTCATTAAAACTGCATTTTCTTTACAGTTAAACAATGTTCCATCACAATAATTCAACACAAAAATTGAACACTACAGTTGAGTTCACAGTTGCTTATATTTCATTCCCTTCCCAGTTTGATAGATCCAGAATCCCGTTCAGTATTCAGCATCCAGTCAGCATAATTCATGAAATGTGTGCAGCCCAGCGCTTGACAGAAAAGCTTTAAAAATATTAACAAAAGAAAAATACATAATAAGCCAATATGCGATGTTTATGTCAGCACAGTTTTATTGTTAGCAGTTTTGAACAGTTTGGTACGAAAATGATCGAGTACGAGTTGAACTATTGTTTTCAATCATAAACTTATCTTAAGAAGTTCTTAACATACCAACATGAGAGGATCTTGGAATAATTGTGTAGAATAAACTTGAAAAATTCAACCAACACCGTTCATAAAAGGATACACTTTGTGTTTTTTTAGATTCAATGAAAAACACTAAACTTAAAATCGGCAAAATAATGCTTTGTGACGAAAACGGTTTTTTGTTATATAAAATGCATGCTTTCGCAATATAGATCTAGCTTGATATTTTTTGTAACCAAATGCAATAAATCAGTTATATATTTACTTACCAATCGATTTTTATTCCATATTTCTGTTTTTCATTTAAAATGTTTACAAAGAACAGAAAGTCAGTTCCACTTTTCACTCCCTTTTGAGATATCGAACTGATACGTCATTGTTTGACAATAGCAGTGACGTCACTAAGTCATGTATTTTAGAAGACGAAAGAAACGCGGTCGTTTATGTTCTGAACAAATAAATCTTTTAAACAATGGTAAATTTATTTGAAGAGTTAAAAATAACAATGAGACAGTGATATTGATTGAAGCAAATAAATGCGAGACTAATTATCTCATTCGATTTTTTGAAACCGGTTGTACGAAATACAATTTAGACGGGTTATCTTTCTTTTGATTGTGTGTAAAAAATAATTTCACAACTGGTAGTAAACCAGTATAACAAAGGAGGTAAGATAAGTGTCCCATGATAAGGCTTTTATGATAAGTATTCAGGGGAGATAAATAGCATGGAGAAAATAGGTGACGCGAGGCAAAAAAAATCCAGTCGCATCATATGTGTTTTTTCTATTTTTATTATTCTTTTGTCTAAATTTCCATATGTATGAACGGTCAACGCCCGCTACGCGGGCTTTTGCCCGTATAATATCTGGACTTACTTCGAAAATAGTATTCTGCATTGAAAAATATGGCTGCCATACTTTAAATCGTCCACTCATGTTAACCACCTACGGCCATGATTGTCCTATTGTTTTCTTACCCAATGATGTAATTAAAATAAAGTAAGAAATTGGAATAGAACTTTTGTCAACGATATTAACATAATTAAAATATGTTGGTTTCTTTATTATTATTTTTTACAGATTTACTCGATTTTTAAATTCCGAAAATACAGGTTTTTAGTTTAAAGTAGGTAACTTCAATTGCGTAATAACGAATTTAGTCCCCGGTATGAAAGGGACGAATACAAGCCGAAATGTTAATTTAGTTTCAATGAAGCGGAAACTTGATTTCAATGAGACATTGTATCAGGTTTTACTATTGATATTATGTTTTCAACACGGAATACTTCCTTGTAGATGATCATGTACAATCTGAACTTGACATACATTCAGCACACGAGCAATACGCTTTAAAAATCATTAAATGGCCATCTGTTATTCGAACTTAACAGGCATGTTAGCAAAAACAATGACCAAGAAGCTTTATTATTTACACAAAAGTGTATTTAAGTTGATATAGTCTCAGGATGCTCAATCTATATTTAATCGCACTTCTTACTTATCAGTTTTGCATTTAAAATTTCTCAAACAATTCTCAAAATGGTATCTTCAAATTTCATGCGTTTTAGAAAATACAAACATGTATTACAATTATTCATCCATGGCGCTCTGAATGTCTTGGCCACGTGTGGGTGTGGTTTCCTCGTGCTGCACGTGAATATGTTAGTTTGCGAATATTGATTTTCTTTCGCATAATACTCTTAAGTTGGGGCGATATAACACAACAAACATAATACTTGAGACAAAAACACGGGTGTGCAATAAGACAATATAAGCAGACATGTCGTTGAACACCAGTTCCCGCCGCATGTGTGTAACGTAACGAATATTTAGGGTTATCATTGTTTACATTAAGCAGTTGAATTTTGGAAGATTATTAATACATCTTTTAGCATATTGGTCATAATTAGATAAATAGAATACTTGAATTGTTGAAATTACTAATAGATGTTAATTATAACGAATATTATGGTATAAATGAAATTATATAATTTTGATTTAAATATTTCTTAAAAAATATAAAAGGGAAAACTTTATATGTTGACATTAACATGTACCACGGCTTAGTTATGAACCACCGTCTGAATTGCCTATCTTGATCGGCCATCAACAATAGCCCGTCAGCAAGGGTCAAACCTGTCGCGTCATTGAATCGGAACATTAGCGAAATTGTGCACGGCCATATTTGTTGGCTCTTAATTTTCAGTGTTCATGAAGGAAGTCAGTGTAGGTCTAACAAGCAACAAGAGGTGGTTGAACTTTTCTTGTGTAGCGGAGCCATTTGGCCTCCGATGTAATCTCGTAATTCATGAACGTTGGCAAACGATGTGTTAGAATAACAACAAAAATAAATCACAATGAAAATAGAAACGGACTTGTGTGTCACTGTGTATTAAAACAACTATGTTACAGGTGCAACACATGTATTACTCACGTAGTACGTCACACATATCGAACGTTTGATTCGTCTCAGAATCACCGGATCAAAATATGATTCAACCGGATATTTGTACCACCATTTCAATATTCAAAATGTACAAATTCATTACGTGTACAAATCGATCCATTCAATTAAAATTAAGCACAACAAATAAATGCAATAATAAATAATTTAAAACTCACCGGGCTTGAAGAACGAATTATAAATAGTCAAAAATAGAATTTATCTTTGTTATTATATTAAGAATTGTTTCTTGCGACAATCAAGAGGCACCGGGCTGCATGGTTAGTCACATGCAATGTGTAGCACATGTTTTTTTAGTGCTGACTATTATAAATCTTGTTGACTGCATATCTCACAGTCTGATTGGGCAATACATGTTTTACATGACAGCACATTTCTTGACGCACACCGGATAAGTGACTTAATCTCACAACAGATTCGAATGGATTCATACAAGAGAAGGGGCATAAACACTGGTATAGGATATTTGGATACATAGATGTATACGATAGGCTTAAATGACTTATCCCACACAGTCCGTCCATTCTGCAAAATGTCTTCAGATATTTAAGAATTACGATTGAAATGTAATAAATAACCAAATTGCAGGGTAATAGGTTGGCATTACAACATTTACACAGGGACGAACTTAGCACGTGAACAATAAGATAGACATACATTAAAACAATTGAACAACGAATAACAATACACCGACTAATGATTCATAAAAGTAAACGGTACTATTGTGAATCAATTAAGTCAAAGGGGTGTTACTGCGTAATTCATATATTTAATATTAATACGAGTTGTGTTCGGTGTTCCATAAGCTAAATATATGAAAATGAAAATAATGAAGAGACCAGAAAGAAATGTTTAAGACCATAGACACTTAAATCATATTTGCTTGATGCACCCACAAAACATCTGAATTATTACTTATATGGTTATCACACAATTTAAATACGCCTTTCACACGTTAAATATTAATTTGATAAAACAAACAAGTGCAAAAAATGATAAATTATAGTACAATTGTTATAATAATTGAAAAAGCTTTATAAAAATATATCGATTTATTGTGAATTTCATACTCTTATTTTTAAATATTTTGCTCGAATAGAAAATTGCACTTTATACATGTTAAAGCAATGCAGACACATTAGAAAATTAAAGCAACATGAGCATATCAAACACAATACTCTACAATGTGCCCCCATTGCCATTCGCCTATCAGCTCTGGTGGGCGACGTTGGCGTATGGGTCTACTGGGTGGATGACTCTCCTACTTAGACTGTATCGAAGAAGAACAACTTCTAGAATTAGATACATGGGCAAGGTTAACATACTGGATAGTCTTCAGGAGTATAATGACTGTCTGCAATTGAGTGGGAGTGGTAGACTTACAGGAATGGTCTGTGAAACAGAATCAGTAGAGAGAAATGGAGAAAACTCAGAAACGCAGGGGTATCTATGCTTATTACTGGGCTTGGACTTACAGCATCATAAGCGTAGGTGTTACTTCTAGGTCGTTTATTGTAAAGCTGTGCAACAAAATCAGAACTTGAGAATATAATCACTATCAATGCAAGCATTCTGAATAGGCTTTAATTTTAATATAAAACAGAGCATTGTTTTGTGCTACAAGCTTTTTGATGTAATCACCTTCAACTCTGTATGCGATTTTAAGGCGTTTCTGAAATGTTGAGGTGTATGCAGAGGACATTTTATCTCAACTAATTGATTGCATCATTTGTGAATAACTGCTACGTAGATATTTTCGTTTTTAAGAGAATGTTCATTTAGAACGTTAACTGTGTTCATAACTTTAATACATCCAACCTTATCTTCTTCTTTAATGATTATATACATCGATGTAGACAATATTTCAATAGCATGTTGTTGTGGTAAATGTTCAAGTTGGTCGCATTGTGTGCATTTAACATATATTATAACACGTCAAATAAATCACAGGAGTAAAGTCTATTTCCGTCATTTCTTGTAAAACGCAATATGTAATAATTAATTTTATACACTTATTTTGTGGTTGCTTTTTTAGTTTTTTCGTGCATTTTAGATACAATTCACAATTCATTGAACATGGGCTGAGGCAGTTGTCAAGCACTGTACTTGGCGATCACGTTATATACAGGAAGTGCTAGAATATGTGTAAAAAATATAAACTCTTGGTTTGTTTGTTGACCTTTTCCCAGCTATGTGTTAGCAATGGTTATGCTATAACACGATCCTTAGTTTATAGGAGGAACAGACTGTTTTGAATCTGACACGAGTCGTCGTTGAGAGTAAGCGAATACATAACCTATTCAAAATTGCATCGCTTCGGGCATGATGACATAACATGTCCCAAATAACAATTACTGAAAATCACACACCTTAGCGTACTTGATAATTTACAAGGGCCTGTACAATAAATATTTTCGATATGTGTATAAGTATTGTTTAAATAGCGTTTAAATACTATAAAATGATGTTTAATTGAAAGCATTTGATGATAATCGTAGTGTATAAATTGGTGCTACAGATTACCGACCATGAAAGGTATGGAAGGGTATGTCCGCCAGTCCATGCTTGTTGCTAAATGACTTTTGTTTATTGCTTAATGACAACTGCAAGTTGACATACTTTAAGTGCATTCTGGTATATTGTAAATGCTTTTTTGCATTGCGATATTTGTTACACACATACTGCAACTTCCGTGAGTCATTGTGTTTCTTCTTATCANTATTTACAAACATTGTTGTTAGCGATACGTCTCGAACATAAAAGGATCCATAAAAATGCATGATAATAGACACAATCAATGTGTTTATTTCTTACCCATATTCTTTTACACATGATAAGTTATAAACAGTCTAGCATACGTTTGTAAATTATTTAAATCAAATATGTGAATAGCAACACATGTTGATCACAAACATGATATACCCTCTTATGTAACCAACATAAACGATCTTACAATACATTCGTTTTTGAAGATAGTTTATGTAAGTGCAATATGACATGTTTGAAACTATATTTAAACAGTTGGAAGTTTTTCAGTTTAACGGTATATTAACCGGTTTTAATAATAATAATAAATGTTTAGGACATTTTATCTCAACTAATTGATTGCATCATTTGTGAATGACTGCTATGGAGATATTTTCGTATTTAAGAGAATATTCATTTAAACGTTAACTGTGTTCATAACTTAAATACATCCAACCTTATCTACTTCCTATAATGATTAAATACATCGATGTAGACAATATTTCAATAGCATGTTGTTGTGGTAAATTTTCAAGTTGGTCGCATTGTGTGCATTTAACATATTTAATAACACGTCAAATAAATCACAGGAGTTAAGTCTATTTCCGTCATTTCTAGTAAAACGCAATATGAAATAATTAATGTTATACACTTATTTTGTGGTTGCTTTTTTAGTTTTTTCGTGCATTTTAGATACAACTCACAATTTTTTGAACATGGGCTGCGGCAGTTGTCACGCACTGTACTTGGCGATCACGTTATATACAGGAAGTGCTAGAATATGTGTAAAAAATATAAACTCTTGGTTTGTTTGTTGACCTTTTCCCAGCTATGTGTTAGCAATGGTTATGCTATTACACGATCCTTAGGTTATAGGAGGAACAGACTGTTTTGGATCTGACACGAGTCGTCGTTTCGAGTAAGCGAATACATAACCTATTCAAAATTGCATCGCTTCGGGCATGATGACATAACATGTCCCAAATAACATTTACTGAAAATCACACACCTTAGCGTACTTGATAATTTACAAGGGCCTGTACAATAAATATTTTCGATATGTGTATAAGTATTGTTTAAATATTGTTTAAATACTATAAAATGATGTTTAATTGAAAGCATTTGATGATAATCGTAGTTTATAAATTGGCGCTACAGATTACCGACCATGAAAGGTATGGAAGGGAATGTCCGCCGGTCCATGCTTGTTGCTAAATGACTTTTGTTTATTGCTTAATGACAACTGCAAGTTGACACACTTTCAGTGCATTCTGGTATATTGTAAATGCTTTTTTTGCATTTCGATATTTGTTACACACATACTGCAACTTCCGTGAGTAATTGTGTTTCTTCTTATCACTTTGTTGAATAAAGCGTGAACATGTCGTTTCATTATATATGGTTATCACATATATTAATGTGTGTCAATGCGAAAAAAATGAATTATCATGTTAATTCGAAGAAGTTTTGATTGCGTTTTAGTTTGTTCATAACGTATTTTATTTAAAACAATTAATTCTGGTTTATGCATTAAAATCGAAAGAATCAAATGGACGAAAGCAATAGGAACTAAGCATGTTTCAAGCCGTGATGCAGCATGAAGTTGATCTAATGATACATGACATTTTGTAATATGTAATTCATATAAAGCGGAGAACCAGAAATATTGAGAATATTAGACTCCAAGCTATGCGTTGACTTGTTAAACAAATGGTTATTTCTGTCGAAAATGCCCTGCCAATGCAATTCCGAGAAAAGCAAGAAGCAGGCTGGAATTGTGAGTCTTCTTCTAGATCGTCTTACCAGAAGTGCACATTTTATCTCCTACAGACTCACGATAGCTTAAACAATCTCCTTTCTTCCAACCGAATGTACCTTTTATTCCCCCATTTCGCACTCAGTGCAAACAGTTATCAATTTATCATTTACACTTACTTGTTGCTTAAAGGGTTCGATCACTATATCAGAACAGATTTGAGTATCGCGTGGCTAGTCAGCTAAAGAAGTATTTGGTACATTCGCACGCACATGAAAGCACACAACAGAGCACAAGAGCCCAAGTCGCTCTACGCTGCTTCGGAATACGCACTCGCACGATCGTCATACACACGAAAACTCACACATAAACGCACACAACACACGCATACACACACAAACACCGTATATATACACGCGCACACACACATGTACACACTCGAGTATCGAGCACTAATCACGTGGTCTTACGTCCGTATGTTTTGTTATTTGTAAATAGTTCATATTATTTATTTATTTACTATTCTAAACGAATACATCTCTTCACGGAAGATATTATCACAAAAAAGCTCGGACGCCATTATTGTTTCGACAAAGTAGTATATACCCCGGAAAGTATTAAATACCTGTCATAATTGTCTCTTTGTATAATAATTTGCGATGTAACGTCAACATTCTGATTGATTCCCTGTAATATAATCGCTTCCTACATTCAGTAGAAACAAAGTCAAATGCACTTAGGCAAGCACAGAATGTAATTAGAAATAGAATAAAAAACATTTTAAAATTACAGTAAGCCATCAAAACAGGTTGAAATCACAAGTCAAGTTCACGCAAGGAGAAATGGTTTCAATTTAGGGACTGAAAATGAGCGTTGAGAATAATTAACGATGATTGTTTTGTACAATAAACGCATACCATACAATTATACAGTTGTTATGTAGCAGAAGTCATATGGCATATGCAAGTTATTTACACAATACTGACATTGACCAGCATGTTACAACTGGCGGATGAACCCTATCATTGAAAGGAAAAGAATTATTTATGGCTGATAAAAATATACTTGCTTACGTCATCACATTTAATAATACCAATATTAAACAATTACAATAGAAAAATAATTATTACCCAAAAGGTAAACAGGTAGTCCACATAAACACATTTGTAATACAAAATACGCCATGTTTAAATCACATTTAGACAGAGTACCGGTAACATAGTGCGGAAGTTTATACAAAACGGAAACTAAATATACGCTGCAAATTGATGACGTATTCTACAGGTAACCAATCATTTGAAGAATATATTAAAGCTACTTGTGTGATTTTTTTTAATCGTCGCCGAGATAAAATGAATTCCAACATATCCTTCAGTTGTTGTGCATCATGCGTTTTTAAGGGGAATATCGACGATGAATACAGTATATTTCTCAAAGATAAGATATGTAATAAGAAGTCATTAAATGGACGCGTAAGCCACATGTATAGTTTTTTAAACGCTAAATAACATATTTATCCTTATTTAAGGGAAACGTTTCGCGGGCGAAGGAAAATCAGTAGTAACAGCAACCGATACACGCATTCGCTGTGTCGATAATAAGACGGTAGAGTGGTAAATTTCTCATTTAAGTAGGCGATTTGTGTAGCCGTGGGTTCGAATAATACTGGAGACACGATCGAAAACAAATGCCTTACTGTCTGTATGTATACATGTTAATAAACCATAACATACATATAACATTGTCAAAAGATAACTATCTACCGGAAAGAAGGTGTTTGCATTGTTATTAAATGTTTTTATTAAGGGGGGGGGGGTGATACCGTCGATATGCCCTTTAAAAGATTATGTCAGCAATTCACGTGTATTCACAATCAGAGAAAAAAAGAAACACCCCAACATTTTCAATGTTTAGATATTTAAGGCTTTATTATACTGGTTCTTCATGGTTTATGTGGCGTTGTATTGCTGGTCCCATCCACTCTTTCTTCAGCTTCAACTTTAGTCGTGGCACCAGTAACTGGTGGTCCGACGTAACAACAGCTCCACGCTTCACGCTTAGGTCCTTAAAAGACCTTCTGTACCTCTTTGCGATGCAAACATGGTCTTGTTATAGTTACAATATAATTGATGTATATCAAAGAAAACATATCTGCACAAGCCATGAACCGCGTTAAAATCTACATTATACACCAATTTGCCAAAACCATTGTATCAGACAATATTTAGATTGTGGTTAAATAACCGAAATATGCACTTTAAACTAGATTGACACATACTTTTATTTGGAAGTGCATTTAAATAGTGACTTTCAAAATTTCGTCTGGCTACTTTCCTTATTTGTTGTAATAAATCTTTGAGAAATACTTTTTTTTTAATTTTTAACTTGATCATGACCACAGTCATTTATATGGACATTTCGAATAGAATAGCAACATTAATATTTCTTACTTATAAACATCATCAAATAAATAAATGCTATTGCTTACACATTCATTTATGTTGTTATTAAGACTGGACTTGTGATTGGTTTCAAGGCGTTGCAAGATTGTACGAGGATTTTTAACACAAATTTCATTATACAACCCTTTTCAGTTCACAGACGGTCAGCTTTTAACTGATCAACAGTAACATTGTTACCTTAAAATACATATTTGACAGTATAATACTCGAGGGGAATGTTTGCACTAAATGTTTTCAACGAAATGTTCATATAATAAATTATGTCACTACAGAACAGTTCAACAACAAATTATACTTTAACAATAATTTAGATTTTGAAAACTTCCGGGTAAAACAGACAAAAACAATATCGTGTACAATCTTCATTATGACAACCAAAACGGCGCATGATTGATGGATTATATAACAAAGGATACAGTCCTTACAGACAAACTTTACTTTTTTTTTGTAAGAAAACAAATACAGAAAAATCCAACATTACAAGCAGGAAGTTTATTTGAATAGTGGCAATGTCAATCTTTACCATACACCATTTAAAATCAAACAAAAATGCGGAAAATTATCGTACCACGGACTTAACAAGTTTGGTTAAGGTTGAACTTAAAAATAAAACTTATTTCCCGTACCCTATCTGCTCATGGCTCATGATGAGCCTCTGTGACCGCTTTTTGTCAAAAGTGCGTCGTCAATATGTAATGCAAGAACAATCATTAAATAACATTTATTGCCCACTGAAAATGTGTTAAAACAATTTCCCCATATATTGTCCAGATAAAACTGGATCGTGTGGGATCACAATCGAGGAAATTATGTCAAATTAAAGTTAATGCTTTTTACAATCTTGAAGTCTTATTTATTGCCTAAAACTCATGCAACTTGGTGAAATCAACTTTGCACTTATGACATAAAAACTAGGCCACTATTTAATATTTCAAACATTTGTAATCAGTTAGTCACAATACATGTTGTCCAATCCAATTCCAAATATGTGTTTTTAATATATCTGGACTGACTTTTCACTTCTTCATATTGAAAATGGTTCTCTTGATTGAAAAAAATGTTTTTTTACCCAAGTGGTTAATTAAAAAAAAAGTAAGATAAATTTGGATAGAACATTTGTCAACCATATTAGCAAAAATACAATATTGTGTTTGTTTCTTGAATTATTTACAAGTTACTAGATTTGTAAATTCCGAAAAAAAAGGCTTTTAGCCAAAACTAGGTTACTTCCATTGCGCAATAACGAATTAAGTCCCCCTGTATGAAAATAACGATTATAACCCGAATTGTTAATTAAGTTTCAATGAAACGGACACTTGAGTTCAATGACACATTGAGTCAGTGTTGAGTATTTATCTTATGTATTCAAGTTATTCAACACTGAATACTTCCTTGTAGATGATCATGAACAATCTGAACTTGACATACTTTCAGCACACGAGCAATACGCTTTAAAAATCATTAAATGGCAATCTGTTATTCCAACTTAAAAGGCATGCTAGCAAAAACAATGACTCAGAAACTTCATTATTTTCACGAAAGTGTATTCAAGTTGATATAGTCTCAGGACGCTCAATCTACATTTTATCGCACTTCTTACTTAACAGTTTTGCAATTTAAATTTCTCAAACAATTCTCAAAATGTTATCTTCAAATTTCATGCGTTTTAGAAAATACAAAAATGTATTACAATTATTCATCCATGACGCTCTGAATGTCTTGGCAGCGTGTGGGTGTAGTTTCCTAGTGCTGCACGTGCATATTTAAGTTTGCGAAAATTGATTGTCTTTCGCAAAGTACTCCTAAGTTACGGCGATATAAGAAAAAAACTACATTATCATTGAGACAAAAACGTGGGTTTGCAATAACACGAATTAAGCAGTCGAAGACAAGTCTTTAAACACAAGCTCACGCCGCATGTGCAACACACTTAGTACATCACACAAGGCGAACGTTTGCTCCGCCATCAAAATCACCGGATCCAAATACGATATTTGGACCACCAATTCAATATTCCAAAATGCACACATTCATAACTTTCACTAATAAATATATTCAAATAAAACTCAACGGGCTGGAAGAACGAAATATAAGTATTCAAAAATATACTATATCTTTCTAATTATATTAAACAGTTTGTCTTTCGTAAGTAAAAGGGCAAAAGGCTGCATGGTCAGTCACTTGAATTATGTAGCACATGTTTGTAAGTGCTGACCAATACAAATCTTGTTGATTGCATATCTCTCAACCTGATTGGACTGTACATGTTTGACATGACAGAAGATTTCACAACAGATTCAAATGGATACATACAAGAGAAGGGACATAAAAACTGGTTTATGATACTTAGACACATATATGTATAGACTAGACTAAAAGGACTTATCCTACACATGCCCTCCCTTCTTCAAAATGTCTTAAGATATTTAAGAATTATCATTAAAATGTAATAAATAACCGCATTACAGAGGGAATATGTTGGCGTTACAACAATTACAATCTAATCGAATGTACGAACTTAGCACTTCAACAATATGATATACTTAAATGAAATACAATTGAACAACGAATAACAATAAACTCACAAATTATTCATACAAGTAAACTGTAGTAAAATGAATCACATTGACGTCAAAGGAGAGTTACTGCGTCATTCACATATTTAATATTGATAAGAGTTGTCTTCCGTGTTCCATAAGCAAAATTAATGAAAATGGAAGTAATAAAGCGACCAAAAAGAAAATGTGTAAATGCATAGACACTTTAATAATAATAACTTGATGTACAAACAAAACATCTGAAACAATACTTATATGTTTATCAAATAATTTAAATGTACATTAAACGCGTTAACTATTAATTTGATTAAACTAACACGTGCAAACAGTTATGGTTCCTGTATTACACCAAAGATACATTGTTGTACAATTATTATATTAAAGGAAACATCTATACGAAAATGTATCGAATTATTGTGAATTTCAAACCCTTTTTCTCAAATATATTGCCCGAATTTAAAAATGGAAATTGCACTTAACACATGGTAAAGCAATGCATTACAAATTAGAAAATTGAAGCAATATGAGCACATTTTACACAATACTCGGCAATGTCTTCGCATTACCATTCGCCGAACCGGTCTTGTGGGCGACGTTAGCGCGCGGATCTGCTGGGTGGAAGACTCCTCTACCAAGACAGCATCGTTGAAGGACTTCATCTAGAAGTCGATACATGGGAAAGGTAAACCCGCAAGACAAGAGTATAGTGACTGTCTGTGATATTGGGGGAGGGGTGGTAGACTTACAGGAGCGAGCTGTGAAACACAATTAGTACAGGGATATGGAGAAAAATAGAAATGGCAGAGGTACTGATGTTTATAACTGGGTCTGGACTTACTGCGGTATAAGAGTAAGTGGTCCTTCTAGGTAGAATCTTGTAGAGCTGTACAACAGAATCATAACTTGGAGTATATTCACATCGGAACATTTATTTGCCTAACAAGTGCAAGATTAATAATGCAGATTTGATACTCTTTAACTATTATACAGAGTTTTGTTTTGTGCTGCATGCTTTTGGATGTAATCCCATTCAATTCTGTATGCTAATTTGGGGCATTTTTGAAATTGTGAGGTGTTTCCTTAGGTTGTCAAGATAGGCATCCACTGGTAATCTTGGGTGCCATCCGAACATAAGGACATGTAAGGAATACCCAGTAAAGCTGCTCTTAGTATCATCGTATGACTGTACGACTGAAGAAATGTAGTATTTACAATTTGACTTCTTCTTAGCACACACAGTAACCACCATGCGGAGCACGGTACGGTTGAACCGCTGAGCTGATAGATTATCGACTAAGTGAAAATATTCGGGTCTTCCGAACCTATGCAATGTTACACAGTTCTTTGATGACCCGATTGTCAATGTTTCTGCCTTTATCTGAATTGAGTCGCTCAAGACATGAGCAATTAAACGTTTGAACAATGCTTTGGCATTGGTGGTTGCCCTCTGCTTTGGCATAACGGTTTAATTGGTATGTTATGACCAAAACATCCACATAACCACCTGTACATTTATCGACGTTGTGAACCTCAATTAAAAGAAGTTGCTTTGGTCAAGATGTCGTAATAGGAACAAAATTTCAACAACGAACGATTCATCTTGTCCTGAAAAATAAAACTCCTTTAGTTGGACACTTGACTGTGAATGCACTGATCAATGCCTGGTGATTAAAAACGATGTCGAGAAAAACATAGACGCGTCCGGATGACAAACATCATCATGCACAAACAGAAAAACAATTAAGCGACACGAGTATGACACAACGAGTTGTCTAACTTGTTCACCATCTAATAGGGCACTACGATACAAAACTCCATTAATAAGTGGTACGCGATCGAAATCCATTAAAATTAATGTTTTGATACTGACTGACAGATCGTTCATGTCTTAAGGCTTGTACCGCTATAAACCATGTCAATGTCTTCAGGAATGTCACGGCCACATGACTGTTCTTTGAACCAATTTATTTGATTTACTTAACCAGCGGACGATAGTGCCTCCACAGTAACCATCTTTGCAAACGTCTGTCAGACAGTCAATGAGTAGAACATAAAATGAAATGGAGTCAAAATTGCCATAATAGCTTTGGAGAACAACTGTGGTTTTCAGTTCAGACCGCCACAATCTGTATTGTGTTTACAAATATCTAAATTGTACATCGACAAAACGTCGACCAAACGCTGGCTCACCGGTAGCATGAATCTTTTCTTAAGACATGAAATAAGTTTAAAGGTAAATGTTGTTGCATACAAATAGTCATACAATTTGTCAGTTATAGCTCATTTTAGTTCAATTACCTCCCGACGTGTGTGCATGATAGTCGCGCTCACTGTAACGCAGTCATCGAGTTGCGTAAGCTATACAACGCTCAGATGAGCCTTCATATTTCTGCAAAAGTACATCTCCTAACCCAGTGCATGAAGCGTAGGGCTGATCACAGCCGTTTGCAAATTAGTTCGTTGTTAATATAACGTGGCAAATGACCACCTTCAAACGCCTGCTCAAGTATGGCTTCCAATCTACAGACAGAAAGAACGAAATGATTAATGTGAGTAAAATAATGAAAAATGTAATATGCGAATTAATTGTTATATACTATATACTAAATAATTTGTTCTGGGTATGTAGTGTAATAGGTTTGCATATATCTAATTATATGCAAGTAGATACAAATAGACTATGATCGATCGTGTGTATATTTTATTTAAATGTTAACACAATTATGCAAAGATGCAATAAATGAATGTTTATTTAAAGTGTGTCTGAAATTTGTTTCCTGATTGAAATGTAGCTATGTTAAATGTCTCATAAGACGATTAAACTAATTGAATTGCAATGTATTGACTTGGAGTTTAAGGAGTTGAATTAAGTTTCCAACAGAGAATGTTCGTGTGAGTATTTTAACACGGTTAATGTTCTATAGATATCTGCAAATTAAATATTAATCTAACACGTGCTATTCATCCTTGATAACTGATCGATTATCATTATTAGGCACAACGAATAGGAACGGGACTTAATTATGACTAAACTATACCAAGAAGCTTCAATAACAAACTGAAAATCTAACACAACTGTTTTATTTTCTATATGTTGAATAGTGTATTACTATATTTTAATATCGAAAACAATTTAAAAAAATCCATCCAACAAGAAATAAAATAAAAAATCCATTGAAATAAACAACAATAAACATCAATGCCGTACTTCTTTTTTAAAGATATGTCTAGTTTAAAATAGTTTTCCAAGTCGGGTTGCATATTGCCGCTGATACAGTTACTATTGTTCTCTACGCACGATCATCAATGTCGACAGTAGCAGCCATTATCCATTCAAATTACACAATAAATCACAATGGCTGACGATTTCATTGAATTAAATCCTTCCGTTCGCTCTATTAGTTGTCACTGTTAGTGGATAATTCTGATCCCAATCGGAGATTAAGAGCTCTTTTGAAACCAAATTAAACCCCCAGGGCGTTTGCATTCACCGTTCCCAGGCGATGTTTCCTAATTTTGTCCATATTTGTGCGTTTGTTATGTAGAATCATGTCTTGTCTAGTGCATTCGTCAAACCATTGTCAAAAATAAATATCTCCGGCATAAATATTGATGGCTGTGGTATTGTAGATCATCTTCGAGACCTTGGTGTACAAATGAATTACACTTTATGTTTCGATCAGCACATCAAAAGAAAATTTGAAAAAAAGAAAGAAAAGCAAATAGGTCGCCGTGGCAAAGTGTGTATTGTGTAAACCTAGCGACCGGGAGGTCACGAGTTCGATACATTTTTCGTTCTAATCCTATTCTAACAAGTATTTACTTAAAAGGTGTATACATTGTTTTTGTGCAAATGTATTCTTGTTCGAAATAAATATGTTTAAACTAATACATGCATGTGTAATGTTTAAGACACTCGTGCTCCTGTAAGAATTTACATCAGAGAGTTGCTCACAACTGTTTAAGGTCGACACAGACATAGATCAATTGATGATAATTACTTCTTACGCCCAAGAACTCCATCAAAGAAGGCTGATAGATCAATAGCTGTGATTGGACCCAAGTGGTGGAATGCTTTTCCAAAAGACTTAAAATGCACACATAGCGAATATCAGTTTAAAACTTAACTTAAAACGCATTTGTTTTGCGATTTCTAGGACACTTGAGTGTTTTTAGTTATAGAACTGTGTACTGCCCAATTGAATATTGTCAACTAATGTTTGCGCTATATAAGTGTACCTGTATTTGTATTTCGCGTCTCCCTGTTTGGTAATTGGTTCCTTGTCATAAATTAAGGATCATTTTATAATAATGGGTTTCTCTCCTGCTGGTGCAGCTGAAGTTTCAATTTATGTTTGTTTAATTGACAAGCGAAATGCGAGTAAAAAGGTGAGGATTGAGAGGGGGATCGAACTTGCGATCCATTAGTGATGGCGCCAGAATGTTACCACTAGATTTAGGACCGCGTGATATGTGAGCTTCTGATTCTATTCAATAGTAAGCTACTGTCGACCTGGATGACGAGGCATTGTTCCATGAGTTCATGTATAAAGCCAACTTCAGTGCATCGACGCCGAGATGTATTAAGTTATTTTGTATCAAGAAATTTACCAGGTTAATGCGTACAGTATTGTTTGTGTATTGATATATTTATATAAATGTATAACATGTAACTATGTTACATATTATTGATCCTCTCATTCCATTTCGAACAACGGCATTTTCGCATAAGTTGGTCTACGGCCTAATATTTTTTATAGAATCATAGCGTAACTATATTGAGAATGGAAACAGCCCATATTCTTGAAATAATGTTACTAAACGAAATTAAACCCACATTAGTTTATTTGTAAATAAAGGCCACCGGCCCAAAATACAGAATATATAAGTTACAGCATATTATTTTTTACTTGTGATACATCAAGTTTGAACATCAATTTTGATCTACATCTTTCTTGTTCATTATTTTGTTTACAAAAAGGCTATGCTTTATAGTTTTCTTTCATCAGAAATTTGCATAAGATTGAAAAAATTGACATAAACCCATTTCCTATAATCATACTAGTTTTTTCCACATCCGTATTAATACCATACTAGTCGACCGATTGTATGACATCATCAAGGACACATGCCCAGTCAAGTGACAATTAGTTTATGCTTGGCATATTTTCAAAATAATTCTTGCTGGATGTTAATGTTTAGTTTGTATCTACATGTATTTGAAAAAGTTTATGTCACAATTATGTTTTTTAAAACCTGGATTTTTAATGTGAGTTCCGTATTTAAGGTAAAATAAGCAAACTGTACAAAAAAAAACATGTTACACAGATGTATGGGTCTTATTTGTGATATTTCATAAATATTCATATTTAAATATCATCGCTGAGGTTTAAAAAACAATTTTTTTTGATACATTGGAAAACCAAAATATGAGATCTATCAGTTAATGTTATATATATATATATATTATAGTCTCATCAATGTACACAGTATAACATTACATACATATCACAAATTAAAATACAGAACATTGCCAATCTAAAAGATTTACAAGAGACTTAAATGACATGACATTCTCATTAATCTCAATACTGCATAGTGATCCATAAGTTTCAATTTACATACAGGTAAAATATAAATTATCCTTGTAAATCGTGTAGTTAAAATCTGCCTTAAAATGGGTTGTTAAAACAGTGAATTTGAATAATGAGGCTAATGCCTTACTAGTCTTATTTATAAGACGTTGCCAAGAATTTAGAGATACTTTTTATACGGGCTAAATTCTTTGGAACGTCTTATCGGCGAACGACCAATTCTGTGGTGGATACCAGAAAGTTTAAATTTTCATTAATATGCTTAAAATTGCAAAATAACATTACCAACTCATGAAGTTTTAGTTAAGAAGTCCATTTTTACCTCAAATATCGTGGAATTGAAGTTAAAAGGCATAATTTGTTTCAGTTAAACTTCTGCTTAAATCGAAATACAATCACTGACCTCTCGCCATGTTATGAAATATTTAAATATCAACCAATCAGAAGAAGGCATTACGGTGTAATAGGCTGCGTTATCGATTAAAATCTACCTGCGGTATACAGCGGACGGATGGAAAATGTGAGTAGTGTGTTGATTTAAATTGGTCAGGCGTGCAAAATTGAAAGAGTCATTACATAATTCTTACGGAACATTATCGAGAAATGAATTATCTACACAGGTATGTAAATATTATTGCAATCCGTTGATATTAACTGTCTGATATCGGGGCTTGAATGTTGCGCACAAAATCCTTGCGCAACAATATAGACAAAGAAGGAAAACTGTCCACCACAATTTTGGTCCTTCGCCCGTTGTACGCTCCAAATATTACCCATATAAAAAGGAGCTTAATATTTGAGAGCGTCAACAAGTTGGACTA
>VMBQ01001200.1:104663-115209 GCA_007657795.1 Dreissena rostriformis
TCTTTAAAGGGGCCGTCCAACAGATTGGTAAATTGACAAAATTAAAAAAAGTTGTTTCATATTCGCAAATTTTCGCGTTTGTTATGATATTTTTGAGGAAATAGTAATACTGACCATTTACAATGCTCTTAAATATCCATTATATGCATCTTTTGACGATTTGAAAACCTCAAAATCATAAAGCGTCGTTCGACGCGAAACGATTGAATAATTTGGAAAGTTCTGTTATTGTCGCTATATTTTGTAAAACTACGAGGATTGCTTATATATGGTATAAAATACGGCTATCGTACATACTTGTCAGGATGGCCGAGCGGTCTAATTGGTTTTTACTCCAGGACCCCGATGGTCACTGGTTCGAGCCCTGATGAGGTTTACTTTTTTTTCCCTTTTTAAATTGTATTCTTGTTTTTTAACTGCAGATTTTTAGGTCAAATGTTTGAATTTATCAATATAGAGCATTTAATAACATGCTTCAATACATGCCAAAATCTAGTGGACAGTCCCTTTAAGCCAAATTCGCTCATGAGCTTCATTTTCAGATTGGTCGATAAGACATTTTGGCTCTTGACTGACGTGAGTTATATTTAAACATGGCGAAACTTATACTTAAAAAAAACACGAACGTGGGTGAGGATTCACGTGTTATTATCACCGGAAGATCTGTTTGCTGTAAATTAACATGTTGCCTGTTAATTCAAGAACTCATTACTGTTCCAATCTACCTGGGTTTCAGCATTTCAGAGTCATTGGTTGATAATTGAAATGGAAACATACTGCCTATGCTTATTACGGGTTTTCAGTACGGAAAATGAACTTTAAGGGTACTGGAACTTTGTAACGAGTGTTGTTGAATATTCGTGTAGTCGATTGTCTCGTATAAGGAATGCACACAAATTGAATCTAGCCAAGATTTATTTTCAGGATTGATACATGTAACAACAAAGATGTCATTTACTTTAAATCTGACATATAATAACCAGTTTTGATGAATGTGTCAAACTCTTGGATACAGAACGAAGTTTGATTTAAATTTGAACCTTGCGAATGCAACATTTCTGATATAAGCAAATTAGGTTTTCATTTTTTTTTGCGAAAACCACACGTCAATTATTTATGTTATAATTATTCAAACACAATGCTAAAAAGATAGATGTATTGATTCAAACAAAACATGCACACTTTTGACAATACATGGCAAGTAAAATGTTCCAATATGCAACACATGCAACATTTCGATTATTACAGAACAGACTTTATACAAACTTGTATTTTAATTGTGACCAAATTTATTTTTTTATTGATGTTTTAACTCTAAGTTTTTTTTCCGCAAATATGCTCTTATCACTGGAACAGTACCGTTTATCAAATTGAAAAACCAATTTTGTTGAAATATGCGCCATACGTTCAGACGGCTGTCACAGTACTTAGCAAAACTTGGTTGAAAATGTCAATGCGTTTGGAAATTATACACATCTTTATTCTTCAGACTTTTGAAAAGAGGTGAAGTGCTCACGCCAAGCACTAAAAGAACTAGTGTCCCTATGTAACGCCTGTATTTCATGCAATATCACCCACAACTTACTAAGTAACTAACCACTTTGTGGCACTTCTACGAATACACATTGCAGAACAAACCATCTAGATTAAACCCAAACACTGACAGGTTACATTTAATTTCATTTTCATTTTCAAGGTTTCTACCTATTGCAGCTCAAAGTACTTCAGATCAGACATATTGATATATTCCATCCCTGGTGTATAATAATGTATTGCATTTTGTTAATGCGCACAGAGACGATCACGATCGCCGTGTAACAGCGTGTAACTCGTCTTCAGGTCAACGACTGAAACAGTTGAAAAAGTGCTCTTTGCAATGTTCGTTTTAATTAGCATGACGTTTTTTTTAATTAACATATACTCTATATAATCTATACAGGCTCTCATTGTTGAGCAGGTATTAAACATCATCTCTGTTGCAAACAGATTCATGATGCAAATCACCATAATGATTACGTTGTCACCAATTGTGTCCAACGAAAGGACTTTCACTACCAGATGGCAGCATTTATCAGTTCTTCTATTTCTTCTTCAAATTTACTAAGTTACTTCAATAGCTACTTTGACAGCGATCGGCTCTTCACATTCGGTATCACATCATGTCGGTAAAACTTGATTTATTATACCACTACATTAATATCTGCATGATATAACGTAGCCTGATATATTTTATATCACGTTAACAGGAAGTTGTTATATAAGTTAATGTTTGGAGGTAGGTCATATTACCTTTATAAATGAAGTCATCCTTTTTGGAAAAATAGTATCAGATTCAACAGAGCAAACAATTTGATACCAAGATGTAATACGATGTAATAGATGTAATAAATGAATAAAATGTCGACATTGCGTGTGGAGTAAAGGCAATTCGAAACTGTTGTAGGATGAGTATTAACCACGAAACAAGGAAAATCGTACTACTTCCTGGTAGCGTTTTACTTGGTAATAAGATAATAATTAATGATGTAAGATCGTATTACGGTCCGTGGTAGGCATTAACATTTAGTTTGCGTTCGTATATATGATTTCGGTTAAGTGTCTGTGCTTTCTCAAAGTCTTTCCATAACAACACTTGAATTTTCAAGATTTCCAGATGTTATGTATGTTAACGTGTAAAACATATACTAGTATTGCTCATTGTGCAAATTTTGATATGGCCATATAACTTAATGTACGATTATTATATTAGTACCAAAGTTGTAGAAAATAATTAATGAAAACTATAACTTAAAAAGTTTAATTTTATAAAATGCATTCATCCGGATCAACGCTACCACTGCAAAATGAACACATTTTATGAAAACGACATTCGTGGAGCTATATTAAAATTGTAGAACTTTGTTTTTGCTTAATGATGCGCTTGCAACTAGATTACCAACAGGACGAACAAGTTAAATAAGTTTAACTTGTTAAAGTTGAAGGGCCACAATTTAGAAGAGCTACCTGGCTGGTTATCGAACCACGATCATATGCCCACACAACATTATCAACAAGTTTCCGCATGATGATTCTTTTTAACCCATTTATGCCTAGCGTCTAGAAAAAAGGCCTTGGCAAACAACGTAGACCTAGATGAGACGCCGCATGATGCGGCGTCTTATCAGGGTCTGCGCTGTTTGCTGAAAGGAATTTCTGTAAGAAATATTCTAAATATAGAAATAAATATACTAGACATCCCTTATTTTGGAAATAAATTGATCCAATTTAGAAAGATGGGAGAGTCCACTAGGCATAAATGGGTTAAAATTTTAGAATAAGAGAGCTGACAAAGTTAATTGACCTTTTTAATAATTCAAGGATCATCATTCAGAAGTGCTTTAACTCTTTCAGAGCTAGAACCGAATTTTGAAGGCCTTTGCAAACAGTTTGGATCCAGATGAGACGCCACAGAACGTGGCGTCTAATCAGGATTCAAACTGTTTGCTATTCTGATAGTATTCTTTGAAAAAAATCTTAGAAAATGCTAAATTTAGAAAGTTAGCAGACGACAATTTAACAGACGACAAATAACCCAGCATGCAAAGGGTTAAACGATGTGGCTGGTTATCGAAATTGGTCGAGATATTATACCAACACACATTATCATCGAGTTTCATGATGATCCGATTTAAATAGCTTGGGTTAAAGATTGTACAAGGTGAATTTTGCCATTTATGTTTTATTTAACGGCTATAATTCAGAAGCGCTTGAAGAGCACTGGTTGGTTATCGAGCTTGACCGATATATTTTGCACTTAAAAATGATCGCCAATTTTCATGATTATCCGATTTAAAATGTTTGCGTTATTGAGCTAACATCGTTTTCGCCCGCCGCCGACGACAAATGTTCCAATAAATACGCCCCGTTTGTGAAACGGGGCGTATTAAATATGACAAACTAAAAAAGTGAATAACAGTTATAAGTTATGGTATTTAAATTGTCAGTTAAGGTATACTATAGGACACTATTTCGCTTGGCTGATTTGATATGCATACAGAGTTTTAAGTTATACACACATGAGTAGAATTTTTTTTTTAATGGCCTCGCTCAGCTGAGCGACATCTGGGAACTGTTTACCGATTATGACTCTTGTGAATGTATGATAAAGATTTGGAGTGGTTTTACAATGTGATACGATCGGACAGAATGTGTGCAAAACAGGGTTCTTTTGTGAAATGATTCATGATTTATTATTAACGTAATGTTAATCTGTAATCAAATATCGTCCGGGTAAAGCGAATTTCTTATAGACATAAATAGTGTTTTTATATACACGCACAATGTTCATCCTACTGGTAACTGGTACATTCAATCGTTAACATCAATACTTTTGTATAGATAGATATAATAATTCGCCTGAGGGTTTTCTGTAAAACCGTTTGAAACAAAATGTACGTTGAGTTAAGCCAAATGCGCTCATGAGCTTCATTTTCAGATTGGTCGATAAGACATTTTGGCTCTTGACTGACGTGAGTTATATTTAAACATGGCGAAACTTATACTTAAAAAAACACGAACGTGGGTGAGGATTCACGTGTTATTATCACCGGAAGATCTGTTTGATGTTAATTAACATGTTGCCTGTTAATCCAAGAACTCATTACTGTTCCAATCTACCTGGGTTTCAGCATTTCAGAGTCATTGGTTGATAATTGAAATGGAAAAATACTGCCTATGCTTATTAAGGGTTTTTAGTACGGAAAATGAACTTTAAGGATACTGGAACTTTGTAACGAGTGTTGTTGAATATTCGTGTAGTCGAATGTCTCGTATAAGGAATGCACACAAACTGATTATAGCCAAGATTTATTTTCAGGATTGGTACATGTAACAACAAAGATGTCATTTACTTTAATCTGATATATAATAACCAGTTTTGATGAATGTGTCAAACTCTTGGATACAGAACGAAGTTTGATTTAAATTGGAACCTTGCGAATGCAACCTTTCTGATATAAGCAGATTAGCTTTTCATTTTTTTGCGAAAACCACACGTCAATTATTTATGTTATAATAATTCAAACACAATGTTAAAAAGATAGATGTATTGATTCAAACATAACATGCACACTATTGACACTACTTGGTAAGTAAAATGTTCCAATATGCAACACATGCAACATTTCGATTATTACAGAACAGACATTAAACAAACTTGTATTTTAATTGTGACCAAATTTATTTTTTATTGATGTTTTAACTCTTATTTTTTTTCGCAAATGCGCTCTAATCACTGGAACAGTACCGTTTATCAAATTGAAAAACCAATTTTGTTGAAATATGCGCCATACGTTCAGACGTCTGTCACAGTACTTAGCACAACTTGGTTGAAAATTTCAGTGCGTTTGGAAATAATACACATCTTTATTCTTCAGACTTTTGAAAAGAGGTGAAGTGCTCACGCCAATCACTAAAAGAACTAGTGTCCCTATGTAACGCCTGTATTTCATGCAATATCACCCACAACATACTAAGTAACTAATACATCCACTTTGTGGCACTTCTACAAATACACATTACAGTACAAACCATCTAGATTAAACCCAAAAACTGACAGTTTACATTTAATTTCATTTTCATTTCCAAGGTTTCTACCTATTGCAGCTCAAAGTTCTTCTGATCAGACATATTGTTGTATTCAATCCCTGGTGTATAATAATGTATTTCATCTTGTTAATGCGCACAGAGACGATCACGATCGCCGTGTAACAGCGTGTAACTCTTCTTCAGTACAACGACTGAAACAGTTGCAAAAGTGCTCTTTGCAATGTTCGTTTTAATTAGCATGACGTTTTTTAATAAACATATACTCTATATAATCTATACAGGCTCTCATTGTTGAGCAGGCATTAAACATCATCTCTGTTGCAACCAGATTCATGATGCAAATCACCATAATGATTACGTTGTCACCAATTGTGTCCAACGAAAGGACTTTCACTAACAGATGTAAGCATTTATCAGTTCTGCTACTTCTTCTTCAAATTTACTAAGTTACTTCAATAGCTTCTTTGATAGCGATCGGCTCTTCACATTCGGTATCACATCATGTCGGTTAAACTTGATTTATTATACCACTACATTGATATCTGCATGATATAACGTAGCCTGATATATTTTATATCACGTTAACAGGAAGTTGTAATATCAGTTAATGTTTGGAGGTAGGTCATATTACCTTTATAAATGAAGTCATCCTTTTTGGTAAAATAAAATCATATTCAACAGAGCAAACAATGTGATACCAAGATGTAATACATTTCAGACACAAACAGCACAACAAACAGCAAATAACATTTTTTACAAATATAAGGAGCAAGTGCTCATGACGTCAATTTAAACACGTCAAACGTCAAACGTCGTATTCATTCCTGCTAAAAATGCAATGTCGTAGCGATTATATTTCTCTTTTTTCTTTTACAATTTGGATGTAGTGGTATGATAAACAAAAAAACAACAGGTTATTATCCAATCGTTGTGTACTATACCAGGCTCGGCACGAATAAGAGCAAGTCTCGCCATTCTTTAATTCTGATTCTCAACTGGTATTACAAAACGATAGGACAGTAACCTGTTGTTCTCTATATATCAGATAACATTAAATTAAACCGCATTAATTTGTCTACGTTTGACTCTCAACTACACTCTAAGTGTGTGCGAAACACTGCTACTGATGCTGCTACTGCTACTGCTACTGCTACTACTACTACTACTACATCTACAACTGCTACTGCTGCTGTTGCGGCTGCGGCTGCGGCGGCGGCTGCGGCTGCGGCGGCTGCTGCTACTGGTACTGCTACTGCTTCTGCTACTGCTACTGCTACTGCTACTGCGGCTGCGGCTGCGGCTGCGGCTGCGGCGGCTGCTGCTGCTGCTGCTTCTGCTGCTGCTGATGGTGCATCTGCTGCTGCTACTGATACTGCTACTGCTGCTGCTGCTACTGCTACTGCTACTGCTACTGCTACTACAACTACAACTGCTACTGCTGCTGCTGCTGCTGTGGCTGCGGCTGCGGCGGCTGCTGCTACTGCTACTGCTACTGCTACTGCTACTGCTACTGCTACTACTACTACTACTACTACTACTACTACTACTACTACTACTTCTACTACTACTACTACTTCTACTACTACTACTACTTCAACTACTACTACTACTACTACTTCTACTACTACTACTACAAATTGTTCTACTAGTGCCACTACAACTACTACTTCTTCTACTTTTATTTCATACTACTATTCATACTTCTACTTGTTTGAACGACTACTTCTGAAATAATCATTGAAAACACATGCAAACACCTTTGGAATTGAATTTGTCCTACTTGATCAGGTCAGCACACCATATTTTCAACACGAATAATCAATAAGTAACCCACCTTTTAATACCAAAAAAAACAACTCTTTTTATCCCCAGGAGCAGCTTTCTTGCATGGTATGAAAAACACCCAGCATTAGCATTCAGTTAATTAACGAAATAAGAAAACAGCAAGAAAACGCACGTGTTTAGTATTTATAAAAAAAATAATAGCGGTACCCAGCTGTGTTATTTTACCGCAACATAGTGTTCTTTAATTGACACGAATTAGTTGCACTTTAAACGATCAACTGTTTGGCACATGATTCTTCTTCTTATTCTTCTTCTTATTATTATTCACGTATTGTACAAGATTCCTCTCTAGGGCATTGTCATACAAGAAAACGGTTCAAGAGCCATGGTGTGGCGCATTTAAAAGAATATTTTAAAACTATGTACACATGTCGTTGATGGATTATTTTGGTACCATCCCGTCATTGAAAGCTTCAAGGCTGGGAGCCGTCACAAGATGGTTTGGCAGTTGATTCTACAGTCTTGTTGCTGACGAAAAGAAGGGGTGTCTAAGGTAGTCTGTCCTACAGTATGGAATGATGTATCTGATACTGCTGCCACTTGTGGATGATATAGCAGGGCGGAGGTAGGGGTCAGATGGAATGCCAATTAGGTTGTATATGATTCTGTACATCATGGTAACTTAAGCCGTTTGTCTTCTCTCTTGGAAGGGCTTCCATCCAATGTCACAATCAACATAGCTTCATGTAATATATTTAACGCCACTTCTATTGTAAAAAAAAAACAATTATCTCGAGTTTGTTTTTATCAACGCCTTTGAACCACAATTCATGTTACATGAAAGCCAACTTCACACATCAGCACTTTTCCACTTTTCCCGATAAGCCGTTGAAGCTCCTAACTGGCGTTTATGCCTTCACCCATTTATGCCTAGTGGACTCTCCCATACTTCTAAATTGGATCAATTTATTTCCAAAATAAGGGATGTCTAGTATATTTATTTCTATATTTAAAATATTTCTAACAGAAATTCCTTTAAGCAAACAGCGCAAACTCTGATGAGACGCCGCATCATGCGGCGTCTCATCTGGGTCTACGCTGTTTGCCAAGGCCTTTTTTCTAGACGCTAGGCATAAATGGGTTAACTTATAATGAAACACAACGTCAAAAAATACCGAACGCAGCCGGGAATCCAAATGTTATTATCATTGAAAGATCTCTGCCGATTGCTAAGATTTTGCATGTTAATTAAAGAATTGACAACTGTTCCAATTTATCTCGCTGTCAGCATTTAATAGGCATCATTGCTTATTGAAATGGAAAATCGACAGTATTTAATGGTTTTCAGTACCGAAATTAAGCATACAGCATTTTGGGTTGTACACTTTTTTTCCCATTAGTTTTTGTAAGGTTGAATGTCTATTATTATAAATAAACCGTAGTAGCAAACTATTATTTTCAGAATTGGTAAATGTTACAACATAACGCCATATCTATGTTGTGCCAATTTACCGTATTTATAAAAATGTATAAACAGCAATACCATGAATAGTAATTTCAACAAACACAGAATCAACATATAACACTTTTGTAATTGCGGTTTTACCGCAGATGTTTTTTTATACACAAATACTGCATATACGTCTGTACGTAACCGTTATAGCAAACTTTTCAACTGTACATGTCCGACCTATAGCAGTCATAGGAATCATTTTTTTCTTGGTTTAAATATGTCAATTATTAATCCTAAATATAAATATGAAAGGCTGGAAAACTAATTCTTTTGTTTTATCTGGAGTTTCAGTTATTTGCAGAAAGAGAAACTTTAAAGATTGTCTTATTTCTTGCTACACGGTATAGGCTGTCATGAATTTCTGACAATAAATCGTTTTGCCACCTGCTCCAGAATACAAGGACTTAATCAATGCGCCTACATTCTGTGACATTGATTACAAAAATAACAGCGTTTTGCAAAGGACTTGTTTACAGTTTGGTAAAATTATAATGTCAAAGATTAAAAAATGAAAGTATGAATTATATACAAACAATTAAAAATAACACTGATGACATTAAACATGTTATAGATGCATTTTCGTTCATTGATATCATCAATAAATATAAAGCGTGGGTAACGCTTTTCATCGATATTGTAATTAAACGTGTACTACCTACATAGCATTTATACTACATGTGTAATTCAAAAGTCTGCTTGGTTTGTGGTAACGTGCAAGGTTTCGTCTCTCCATGGTTCCTGGGTTCGAACCTCAGACATGCACATTTTAAGTTGTTTTAATAAATTAGTCCGTGTTATTATTGTTAATACAACACTTAAAATTATTACAGTTTTCCAATAACATTGAGTGATAAAAAAGACCATTGGTAGGGTGACTTTCAGCTCAGAAGGCCATTATTTCAAGGGGTAACCTGGACACCATATTGTAACAAGCTGAGTCATATACCAAAATGACCGTGATAGTCTGAAGTTTACAAAGCCAGCGGCATAAATTGGCATAAATGGTGGCGAGCTAAGATATCCAAGATGGCCGCCAAGATGGCCTCCATTTCTGTTTGTACTGGATAGTTTTAAAAACATAGGGATACTTCTTGATATAAAAATGATACAAATTAATCTAATGGTGGAAATTGTTTATATTAGAAGAACTAAAAATGTGATGCATTCAGGTCATCTTCGAAGGTCAAGTTCAAGGTCATATCTAAGGTCAAAGGTCAAAATTACAGAAAAATCATGGATCTTACCACATATTTTCACTTTTTGGCAAATATATATACAAGGTATTCAAGGTAATTTTGTATCAAACTAATGGTCAATGACTGCACTTTATGTTTATGCAAACAAAACAACAATTGTGTTCCCATGGAAACGAAAATTATGTCTTTCAAAATGACGGCGATGTGATTATTACATTGAAAAGTGGCCGCCAAAACCTATTAATGATCATAACTATGTAAATATCCACTCAAATTTGATTATTTTCGTGGCTATACATAGGTTTCAAGGGACAAAGAACACATTAAGATCATCAGACATTGTTTAAGTTTATTATATTACACACAAATCCAACATGGCGTCAACAATGGCCGCCAAGATGGCCACCAAAATCTATTAATGATCATAACTATGTAACTATCCACTCAAATATTATGAATTTGGTGT
>VMBQ01001200.1:116610-186404 GCA_007657795.1 Dreissena rostriformis
TTATTATTTAAATAACGTTTTACATGTTGCCTGAAATATTATTAAATTTTCTTAATAACATCTTAATTCACGATTGAAATGTTCAACATGAAAAATACAACATACATCTCTTGAAAAAAACATCAGCGATAAAGGCGCGAACGAATTCGCTAAATGGGAGGCGATGTTCCAAGTGTGGATTAAAAGCGTTTATGGGTTTGCCCGTGACACCACATGTCTGCACATGTGTAGATACCGAAATTAAGATAAGATATCACGCGTCACCTTTAAATAACATGTTAAATGACAATCAAGACCTTATTCATGCCAGGGACCTACACAAATAGGTCCATGTCCATGCTGTGTTTTATTACTCTTAAACGAATGCAGATGAACCTTATTTCTACTAATTACGTAATTTATATTTAAAAAAAACACGAACTATTATGTGGTTGTCAGATCGATAACAGAAACTCTTAAATCCTTAAATATATTCGATAAACCCGTTTCGCTTCCTAGTTTTGCGTAGGGACCTATACACACATATATAGGTCCATGTTTATTTCTTCAGTACCGTTTTGGAGGCGCGCGAGAGTATTCAGGGGCGGGTAATCCGGGAAGGTATCGATTTCTGGGATTGTCTATAACATCGAGTCATAAACATTTATCAAAAATATGAAATCCGTGAAAAAAAACCATTGGAAGCACCAATCTTGGCTATGTGACGTACTGAACAATAAAAATTGGGGATATGTCTTTTAAAAAGTTAAACAATGTCATATTGGTTCGCAGTTTCATAAAGTATTGCAACAACAAAAATGAAGACAATCACATTCAATGTTCAAATTCAATAACTTGTTTGAATAGAATGTTAAGCCATTTTCTTCACTTACCATGATTAAATATACTGAAAAACAAGTTTAAAAATACAAATATATCGCCCAAATGTATTTCTTTCTATGTAAAACATATTGCATTGTACATAACTATATAAAAATAAAAGTCATGTTAACTGTTAAATGATGTCTTATGTGTTTTGAAATTTTTCTAATAATAAAAACCTAAAATAAAGTTATAATCCGATTTTTTTAATTTTGTACATCGATCTTATCTAATCTATTTATAATAACAAAAGTTAAACTCCCGAATGTGTCCGATGGCAAAAACATTTCCATATAGACTGGTATCTGCTACAAGATTACTCATGTTTTCATGTGAATACTATTTGTTATCTCTTACTCATCGACTATATTCTTTTCATGTGAATACTATTTGTTATCTCTTACTCATCGACTATATTCTTTTCATCGATTGTTAAGTTTCATTGGGAAATACAACAGTAGATACTTGCTGTTAGTCACATGACAAAAAAATCCAAGAGAAAGGGATTTTTGTATCATTATAACATTTTTGTTATAATATGCATATTGTCTATTGCTTTACTCAATACGCTGTAATACTCCATAACGCAACACACAAATACACACCAATTATAATGGCAGGTTTCCAGACAGCGCACTGGCTGGTACATTCGCTCATCACCTCGGCGACCCGGGTTAGAATGTAACACATTACGCAACACTCTGGATCAGCAGGCGAATTATTGCTTAAATCAGTCTTCCGGAGAATGCCGGAGATAGTCGGTGTATCACGATTGCTGCAAAAGGTGAGTCTGCTTTTTGTCATCATACAGACCAGGTAGCGGTTTCCTCAGGGGGTCCCACTTTTCTCCCACAGCTTAAGACCGCACACAAATAAAGTTATGTCGGTAAAAATATAAAGCTGAAATGTGTAGCAAGGATTTAAAAATTCGCTCCGATTTTAATGAGTCTCTATGTAGCTTATTATGTAGGAATGTTTTCCCAATTTTATTTTAACATGCCCTATGATGCCCTCTTCATAAATGAGCATGCATTTAATATCATATGTACATAGGAATCAAAATAATCATTTTTCTTTTTATGGCAAGTAAACAAAAAATTAATTGTTTATTTCTAAATGAGTGTTCGTACTACATAACTCCAATGTGGTACAAGGATATAAGTCCATGTGCTATGGTTTTACAAGATTGTTGCCATACAGGCCATTGCGAAGACAAGTGCGATGAGGGTAAAATAACGACAACTCTAGTTTGGGATTGTAATAACGATGACCCCTAGCAATGATACTGTTAGATTGATACATATATTCAATTGAACACACCCTGTATAACTGGCATGGCAAGTGAAATATTTACAAATGCAACAACAAAACAACAAAACATATGTATGAATTGAATTTCAAATCATAATGCATATCTACATTTTGTGTCTATGATTACAAAATATAAGTTATTTTCCTATTGTTTTTCTCTTTTTTTTTGACATTACGTTTTAACACTTATCAGTAGTGACCTTATCCTTGTTTTAAATGTGAACATTTGAATTGCATTACTTGTGTATCATATATATTCCATGATTTAATGGTTACACGAAATGTGGCATCTTTCCTTTAAAGAGTTATCATTGCCTCTTATGATTAACGAACGACATATTCATTTAAAAATGTAGATGCCCTCCAAACGCTTTAACTGCATCATTCATAAACGCGCAAATGACAATAAACCTGTAGTTTAAATACCCGCCTATTTGAAGTTCAGACCGGTGTCATAGTAGCCAACCTTTGTTAAACATTTCAATGATTTATGAATGACACCAACCTTCGTTCAGTGCCCGTTCTAATTGTGGAAATTGGCGGCAACGCATATCACGTCAAAAGGCCGAATGTACAAACACTTGCGCAATTGTGTTTGTTACCGGTTGTGTGGATGTTATTTATAAATATATATTACACGAAAGTCTACAAATTTGTGATTATAACTGTCGTAAGTTTCTTAGTTTTGAGGAAATGGAAGGATTCATGCCTGCGATATGTAAGTGCATTTCTGTGTTTTTGTTGACCATATTGGATAAAAAAAGTGATATCATTTAGCAAAAAAGAGAAAGCTTTGTAATAAGTATAGAAAATAGTTTTATAAAAACAATCAAGTCATTTGTTTTGCGAAGCGGGTGCATCGTGATTAGATACCTACAATGAAGAACATAACTATCTTGTGTGACTTAATGATAATGTTGAAAAATATATCTTGACTATTTGACATGATGCTCGTGTTGCTTTTGGTATAGGATGAAATCGGATGCATGCGATATAAGATTTACAACCATAAAATAGACGTTGAATGTTGTTTAAATTAAATAGCGTATCCTTGTCTAGTCGTTACACCTTGGATTCACCTTCTAGTGGTCGAAGATTTAATATCAAGTTGCAACTATCCTACTAACGTGCCTGTCTGTCGCATGATACGATAACCGGAAGCTGTTCATACGATGGTTTACGCCGGGTGCATAATGACCAAGTCGCCTCTTAAAGGGACTTGTTCACAGATTTTGACATGTTTTTAAGTTTGTCATTTAATGCTTTCAATTGATAAATGTAAACATCGGAACTAAATAGCTCGAGTTTAAAACAAGAAGAAAAAATAAAGAAAGAAAAAAAGTTATCCACACCGGGACTCGAACCACTGACCCTTGGAGTAAAAGTCTAGCAATCATCGTAAAGTCACAAAATATAATGATAACAACAGAACTCTCCAAATAATTCAATTGTTTCGCGTTTGAAACGCGTTATAATTTTCAGGTCATAAAATCGTCATACGATGCATATTATTGATATTTAAGAGCATGGTAAATGTTCAGTATTACTGTTTCCTCTTAAATATCATAACTACAACGAAAGTGTGCAGATCTGAACCATTTTTTTTTATTTTGTCAATTAACCAAAACGTGAACAAGTCCTTTAAGCTCCCCGTTTCTCTCATTATTATCTGACATCTATAACTCAACTAACACACCTTCTAGATCCTTTTTACATGCACAACTATCCTGTCACTTGTATTTAAAGAAATTCTACATGTCTACCAAAATTACACGTCTAATCACCCAGAAATAAAACATCAACTGACACGATTGCATTAAATTTCTTTTTCATTCCCAAGGTTTCGAAGCTGATCGTATGCTAGATCATGAAAACCGATGTATTCCATCCATTTATTTGTACTTGAACTTGTAAATAAGTAAGCGCAAAGCGCAACACGATCGGCTTGTAACAACGCGTTCTACGCCGCCATTACTACAATTAAACCCGGTCCGAGTGAGCACTTTGCATGTTATTGTATGTCAATTAAAACGCACCAGTTATACGCCATAATTAGTGATTGAATGACGTAATAATCATATTGTGTACATAACGTTAGTTTTTTTGTTATTCTTTCTTACGATCGCTGTATTTAGCAAAACAATTAGTATTTAATGGTGTAAATCGGCACCATTATCTAATCAGACCCTTTTTCCAGCTGAAATTTGTCATCGGCGTAACCATTAAAATATTTATTATGAACAGCTGTATATTACTTTCCATACAGCAATTGTGGTCATGGAACTTGCTACCACCACTAGATTCCTGCGAAAACATTTATTTCTGGAATGTCTTATATATGTTAACTATATCTATTTTAACTGCTATTTGTGCAGAGGTCAGCAATCCGTCGTCTGTATATCATCTTGTCGGTTAAACTAAAAATAGCAGATGACAATTTAAAACGCAGCGTTTGGCGCTTAACTACACTCGCATTTAATGTAATGTAAATGTGAATGTATATTGAATAAACGACTCGCTCATTAACCGGTCGATTGACTTGTAAGAAAGCGACCCATTACACCTGTTTATTCATCATCATTCGAGTCATGACTTTAGGGCCGCGATAAATGTGTATTGGCTTATTATATATAATAAGCGAAAATAAATATTAAAGAGTGGTGCAAATATCGTGCATAGTCAACGACGGCATTCAAGCATGTACATGTAGTTTGAACTTTATTATTAGAACATAAACGGTAGTAATTCCGTAAAATGACAAACAGTGAACGTTTTTGTAATTGCTGCTTTTACGCTTGATGTTGCTGCTAGTGTACATTTTGTACTACTTCGTGTAATAGCAAACTTTAAAATATCATGTCCATATCGCCATAACGAATTCGAAGTACATGGGAATACCATGTTTTATTTTTATTTTCAAATTTTGATGAGCAAGCTTTTTAACCCCCAGAAGCCACTTTCTACTACGGTATTATAAACACCCAGCATTATCTAGTTAGATAATTAGTTAATCAACGAAATAAGAAAACAACAAGAACACATAGGTGCTTATTATGTATAGAAAACACATGGCGGTACCCAGTTGTGCTATTTAACCGTAACGTACTCTTCTTTGACACAAATAAGTTGCACGTAGAACTAGAACCCGTTTGGTACAAGCCTGGTGAAGTATTTCAGTGCGGGGGAGGATGTCGGCGTTTTTTGAAATTGATATACTTGTACTAACATAAGCTTCGAAACCACCTTTTCTGTTTCAAAATGTGCAGTTATCATTCGCCGATAAGTGTGTTCTTTCAAATCTTAAAACATATTTTAATAGGGATATATAGACCATATTCTTTTCCAAGTTGGGAAATTAAAATAAAGGCAGTTCTGAGAATTGAAACGGGGTCTTATAGACATCACAACAATTATTTGTCATATGTCGTGATAATGGTATTGATTATGAGACGAACTTTGTTTAAAGTTCTAAAGCACATTAAGCAACTCAGCGTGTTTTTTATTGTTCTTTGTAACAATATAAAAATTACAAATCCATAGCTCCAATGTATTTCTAATTATGTTAAGTATGTTTAATTGGGGCAGGACTTAATAGTAATCAGTGTTCTGTGTACTAATTTATAGGTATATATGATGTTTTTATCGAATTCTCAAATAGAAAACTAAGTTTTACTCAAGCAGATGCCAGGTTAATACGAACTCTTGTAATAAGTTGATTTATTTTGCGATAACCACATTTAAATCTTATCTATTTATAAATTACATAATTTAAACTGCCGCATGTGTTCAAAGGAGAGTTGAGGCCCACATATACTGGTATCCGCATACAACTTACTCATGTTTATCAGGTGAGTTACATTGGCAATGTCTTGCACGTTGGCTACACAGTTTACTTCTCTATATTAAGCTCGTAAATATGACCGCACACGAGTTTAGTCATATAAGTATAACATTCAAAATGTAACGCATAATATAATCCATTGTGCTTACATCTACAACTGATTCGATCTGGCATGAAATAAGGTTTATGAGGCGTAGAAAGTGTTTTCCACTTATCTGTGTTGGATGGAATATAAAGAAGTGAAACTCCAGCTGCTGGAGCAGTATTGAATTCTTATTACAAACAATTAGTTGGTCCTTTATTTATGGCAAGTGACCGATTGCCGAAATAGTACAAAACAGCACAATACAGCACAATACAAAACAACATAAACACAAATAAGAATAAGCTGGGGTCACCGCCTTGGAACGGTCAATGCAACGCATTGGGGGTTTTAACCTGGTTATAGAGCGCTCAACCTCACACTTGGCCCAGCAATATTCATAATACATTTAAGTGTAAATAAAATTTAACGTCATAGCATTGTAACTCAAATTAAACAATAATAAAAGGGAATTAAAACGCATTCAATTTAATTACTATTTAATTACTCAATTGCATTGAAGATACAAGAGTAACAGAGTTACAACTNAAAGTATTTATTATGAACAGCTGTATATTACTTTCCATACAACAATTGTGGTCATGGAACTTGCTACCACCACTAGATTCCTGCGAAAACATTTATTTCTGGAATGTCTTATATATGTTTACTATATCTATTTTAACTGCTATTTGTGCAGAGGTCAGCAATCCGTCGTCTGTATATCATCTTGTTTGTTAAACTGAAAAAAGCAGATGACAATTTAAAACGCAGCGTTTGGCGCCTAACTACACTCGCATTTAATGTAAACCAAAGTTGTGAATGTGTATTGAATAAACGACTCGCTCATTAACCGGTCGATTGACTTGTAAGAAAGCGACCCATTACACCTGTTTATTCATCATCATTCTAGTCATGACGTTAGAGCTGCGATAAAGGTGTATTGGCCTAAGCGAAAAGAAATATTAAAGAGTGGTGCAAATATTGTGCATAGTCAACGACGGCATTCAAGCATGTACATGTAGTTTGAACTTTATTTTAAGAACATAAACGGTAGTAATTCCGTAAAATGACAAACAGTGAACGTTTTTGTAATTGCTGCTTTTACGCTTTATGTTGCTGCTAGTGTACATTTTGTACTACTTCGTGTAATAGCAAACTTTAAAATATCATGTCCATATCGCCATAACGAATTCGAAGTACATGGGAATACCATGTTTTATTTTTATTTTCAAATTTTGATGAGCAAGCTTTTTAACCCCCGGAAGCCACTTTCTACTATGGTATTATAAACACACAGCATTATCTTTTAGTTAATCAACGAAATAAGAAAACAACAAGAACACAGAGGTGCTTATTATGTATAGAAAACACATGGCGGTACCCAGTTGTGCTATTTAACCGTAACTTACTCTTCTTTGACACAAATAAGTTGCACGTAGAACTAGAACCCGTTTGGTACAAGCTTGGTGAAGTTTTTCAGTGCGAGGGAGGATGTCGGCGTTTTTTGAAATTGATATACTTGTACTAACATAAGCGTCGAAACCACATTTTCTGTTTCAAAATTTGCAGTTATCATTCGCTGATAAGTGTGTTCTTTCAAATCTTAAAACATAGTGTAATAGGGATATATAGACCATATTCTTTTACAAATTGGGAAATGAAAATAAAGGCAGTACTGAGAATTGAAACGGGGTCTTATAGACATCACAACAATTATTTGTCATATGTCGTGATAATATGGTATTGATTATAAGACGAAATTTGTTTTAAGTTCTTAAGAACATTAAGCAACTTTTTTTATTGTTCTTTGTAACAATATAAACATTTCAAATCCATAGCTCCAAATGTATTTCTAATTCTGTGAAGTATGTTAAATTGGGGCAGGACTTTATAGCAATCAGTGTTCTGTGTACTAATTTATAGGAATATATGATGTTTTTATCGAATTCTCAAATAGGAAACTAAGTTTAACTCAAGCAGATGCCAGGTTAATACGAACTTCTTGTAATAAGTTGATTTATTTTGCGATAACCACATTTAAATCTAATCTATTTATAAATTACATAATTTAAACTGCCGCATGTGTCCAAAGGAAAGTTGAGGCCCACATATACTGGTATCCGCATACAACTTACTCATGTTCATCAGGTGAATTACATTGGCAATGTCTTGCACGTTGGCTACACAGTTCACTTCTCTATATTAAGCTCGTAAATATGACCGCACACGAGTTTAGTCATATAAGTATAACATTAAAAATGTAACACATAATATAATCCATTGTGCTTACAGCTACAACTGATTCGATCAGGCATGAAATAAGGTTTATGAGGCGTAGAACGTGTTTACCACTTATCTGTGTTGGATGGAAGACTTGCAACGTAGTTATGTCTTATGACCGAAACAGATGCAAAATGCAGGATCCACATTTTGGAATGGCAAAAAAAGTTGTATGCACATGAGAATATTGATTTACCAAGAGGATACTATTAGCAAATCTTATATGACTATTGGGACAGCAGCCGGTTAAACAGAACTTTTTAACTTAGGGATATAAATGTTAAACATGCCAACAAACATGAATACATGTCCTAGAATAAAACTTGTATAAGGAATGAGTCTTTTATCAAGAATAAGTCTTCAATCAATAATACGTTTTGTAACAATAATAAGTCTCGTATCGAGAATATCAAAGTGTTCCAGCAAAAATAAACCGTTTTTTTTAAGATGAATCTAACGTTTCATATATCCTCCCTCAATGGGGATCTATTTTGCTCTGCGATATCTTTGGAAGTATTGTTCAACTGCCAGTGTTTTACCGGGTACTTGTTAAAAATCTATTATTCACGTGGTAGTTATTAGCGCTCAAGTCTCCCAGTGGTCTATCACCTGTATGTTTTTCTCTTATCAAAAATCTCGTTTTGCCGTCTTTACCTGGGGGCGCACTTTCCCGAGAAATTCGAACGCTTCCCGGATGTTGTTCCCTGGAACCTCCGACCAGTGCATATGCGAGGTCAAATCGGAATAACAAAATACGTATTATCATGCATGAATATTATAGGTCTTCGATGTGTAATGGATATGTGTAACGCCTAGCGACCGGGAGGTCACGGTTTCGATCCACACTGTGCGAGCGTTCTATAAATCTCCCAAAAAGACACCAATGACTGGTTTAAGGCCCAGGAAACGGACTCGGGAGCGTTTCAAATAAGTAGTAAGTACTTAAAAGCAATCGAGCTAAAATAAATATGTTCAAACTAAACTAATATTAGTCGATGGTGTGTATGTGGCCGTTTGGAGATATATAACATGAATGTATGTATGTGACGTGATTAATTTAATGTCCAAGCGCTAGACTGTATTGGAATGTAAAATCGAAACAATAGAAAGTAGACACTATGAAACTTCGTGCATGTTTTATAAATGAGCGTTGAACCATATACATGTTAAAAATAAACAAACATTTTTACAAAAATAACTTCATTGTACAATAGCATACTTTTTTGCTAACTGCTAAAGTTAAGTGTGATTGTTATACCCCCACAAACGAAGTTTAGGGGGTTATATAGGAGTGAGCTTGTCTGTCGGTCTGTCTGTCGGTCGGTCCGTATTAAGTGTCCGCTCTCTAATTCAAGTAGTTTTCATCCGATCTTCACCAAACTTGGTCAGAAGTTGTATCTAGATAATGTCTAGGTCAAGCTCGAATATGGGTCATGCGGGGTTAAAAACTAGGTCACGGGGTCGTTTAATTTTTTTGTGAAGACAACATGCAAAATATTATGTATCGATGCGGCATGTGTGGGTATTCGTCACGTGTGACAAAGCTCTAGTTTTTGTTGGTGTTGTTTGTCTGTTAGAATCCAATGACCCCTATACTTCGAAACACGCAGAATAAAATTCCGTCTCATCATGCTATATACCATTATCCACCCTGCAGTTGCGATCACTCCTCCTGATAATCTTCTTGTTCCTGTCACCTCCGATCCAGATCCAGCAGTAATCATTGCTTTAGACACGTACCATCATTAAAAGACTCTAATAAATTCTCATTTTTCCCGAGAACAGTTATCCAATGGAATTCACTTTATCTCAATATACATGAGGCTACCACCGCAGACTTTTAAGTACACTTTTTAAGTCTTGACATTATGGTTTAAAGCTAAACAGTGTTCTGATTTTTTAATTCAATTCGGTCTGTCACTTTAATTGCTATACTTTTGTATCATCAAACCACATCGGCGATTTAATGGTTACACGCATTGTGGCATGTTTCCTTTACCCAGTAATCATTACCTGATATGATTAGCGAACGACATATTCATTTAAAATTGTAGATGCTCTCCAAACGCTTTAACTGCATCATTCATAAACGCGCCAATGACAATAAACCTGTAGGTTAAATACCCGCCTATTTAAAGTTCAGACCGGTGTCATAGTAGCCAACCTTTGTTAAACATTTCAATGATTTTATGAATGACACCAACCTTCGTTCAGCAAAGTGCCCGCTCTGAATGTCGAAATTGGCGACCACGAATGTAACGTCAAATGGACGAATGTGTAAAAGATAACCTTACAGATTTGTTTTCGTCAGCGGTTGTATTTGGATGTTGTTTATAAATATATAGTACACTGAAGTCTACACATTTCTGATTACTAATGTCGTGAGAAGGCCGATGTTGTTTTAGTGTTGAGGAAGCGGAAGGATTTATCTTTGCGATATGTAAGTGCATTTCTGTGTTTTTGTTGACCATATTGGATGTAAAAAATGATATCATGTAGCACAAAAAAGAAAGCTGTGTAATAATTACAGATAATATTTTATAAACAAAATCAATTCATTCCTTTTGCGAAGCGGCTACATCTGTGTTCGATACCTTCAAAGGAGAACAATGAAGAACATAATTATCATGTTTAATATTAACGATATAAGTGATGTAATGTAATGTGTGACTTTATGATAATGTTAAATATTAGTAATAGTAATATTTGACGATCGATTTATCTTGAATATGTTACATGATGCACGTGTTGCCTTTGGTATAGAAATATATTGAGTACATGCCATGTAAGACGTTCGTCGATGAGATATACTTTGAAAGTCGTATTAATTATATAGCGTATACTTGTCTACTCGTAACACCTTCTAGTGGTCGCAGGTTCAATATCACGTTGCAACTATCCTTCTTACGTGCCTGTCTGTCGCATGAGTCTTACCGAAATGCTGTTGACAGGGTGGTTAACGCCGGGTGCATAATGACCAAGCCGCTCCTCCGTTTCTCTCAATATTATGTCTGTCATCTTTAACCCAACTACCACATCTTCTTTATGCTACTTCTACAAATGCACATTACAGCGTAAACTTATATCCCGCCACTTGTATTTAAAGAAATTCTACATTTCTACCAAAATAAGATGTCAAATCATCCAGAAATAAAACATAAACTGACACGATTACATTAAATTCCTTTTTCATTCCCAATGCTTTTAAGCTGATCGTATCCTATATCATGAAAACCGATGTATGCCATCCCTGATGCATATGTACTGGACCTTGTAAATACGCACAGGGAACAACACGATTGGCTTGTAACATCGAATAAGACGCCGACATTACTACATTTGAATCAGGTCCGAGTTCATGTTCATGTTTGTCAATTCAAACGCGCCAATTATACGCAGTAATGAGTCATCTTGTGTCAATGGCGATAGTGTGTTTATTCTTTCAAACGATGGTTGTATTTAGAATGGCGGCAATTAATGAGTATGTAATGGTGCAAATCGGCCCCATAATCAAATGAGAATCCTTTTTTCCAGGTGAAATTTGTCATCTTCGTTACCATCAACGTATTCATTATGAATAGCTTTATATTAATTTTAAGCCAACAGTGTGGCCAGAGAACTAACTACAACTACCAGATTCATGCAAAAAAAAGTTCTAGTATTTCTTCTTCATGTTAACTTTTGCTTTTTTAACTGTTACTTGTGCAACAGTCAGCAATATGTCGTCTGTATGTCATCCTGTCTGTAAAACTAAAAATAACAAATGACATTAATTTAAATCCCAGCTATTTGATACGTTTGGCGCTAAACTACGCTCGACGTTAATGTAAACCAAACTTATGAATGTGTCCTGAATAAACGACTTACAAACTTCATTACCCGGTCGATTGACTCGGAAGAAAGCGACCCATACCCGTTTATTCATCATCATTCGAGTCCAGATTTTAGGCCGCAATAACTGAGTATTGGGTTTTTCAAAAAGAAATATTAAACGATAGTGCCCATACGTTGTACAGTCAACAGTTCCGTAGCGTCTACATGTAGTTTGAATCATATTATAAAGAACATAAACGCTAGCAATAACGCCAATGACAAATAATTAATGTTTTTATAACTACTACTTCCACGGTTTATGTTGCTGCTAGTGTACTTGTTCTAATATTTCGTGTTAAGGCACACTTTTAAATATCACACCGATAACGCCATAACCAATTTGAAGTACTTGCAAATTCCATGTTTTATTTTTCTACTCAAGTTTTGATGAGCGAACTGTTTAATGCCCACTTTCTACTACGGTATGATTAACAACCAGCATTATCTGCTAATTCGGCTCTGAATTTTCAAATATTCCGCTAAGCAAAGTAACACACCGTCTGTGTGCGTTGTCTGCTAATTCATTTTACAGCACTAACAACTATCCTGCTGCTTAGGTTAATACATTCTTAACGTCTAACAGTTATTTGCTTCAAATCATGCATAAATAAATAATAAAATTACCTGATTACATTTCCTGTATTGTTCTTGTGCAAGTGTCTGAGGCGATCATTTCATTTGTATCTTTGTGATATATTTTGAAGACTCGCATTAAAAAAAACTGGCGAACATAACATAATACGTGCATGTTTATATAGCTAATACAGCAATAAGTAATTGTAATAAGCATAGCTTCATCAAAAAACTTATGGCCACTACTATGATAGATAGGAAGAACGTTTTGTCACATCGTTTTTTTCTATCAAAGCATTTAAACCACAATTCATGCTGAATAAAAGCCGACTTCACACATAAGCTTTATTTCCACTTTTCCCGATAAGCCGTTTAGGCTCCTAACTGCGTTTATTGCATAACTTGTAATGAAACATAACGTCAGAAAATAGCAAACGCAGGCGGGAATCTACATTCTATTATCATTGAAAGCATGTTTCTAACAATTTGCATGTTAATTAAAGAACTGACAAATACTCAAATCAAACTAAGTGTCAGCATTAAGGGGGCATTCATGGCTAATTGACATGGAAAACTGGGTTTATTGGGGTTTACTCTTTTTTTTGTCCATTAGTATTCGTTTAGTTGAATTTCTGTAATAAATAAACCGTAGTAATCAATTTGTTTTCTCAGTATTGGTACATGTTTCAAAATTACGCCATTTCCNACAATTCATGCTGAATAAAAGCCGACTTCACATATAATATTTATTTGCACTTTTCCCGATAAGCCGTTTAGGCTCCTAACTGCGTTTATTGTATAACTTGTAATGAAACATAACGTCAGAAAATAGCGAACGCAGGCGGGAATCTACATTCTATTATCATCGAAAGCATGTTTCTAACAATTTGCATGTTAATTAAAGAACTGACAAATACTCAAATCAAACTAAGTGTCAGCATTAAGGGGGCATTCATGGCTAATTGACATGGAAAACTGGGTTTATTGGGATTTACTCTTTTTTTGTCCATTAGTATTCGTTTAGTTTAATTTCTGTAATAAATAAACCGTAGTAATCAATTTGTATTCTCAGTATTGGTACATGTTTCAAAATTACGCCATTTCCATGTTTTCGCCAAGTTACCATATTAAATATTTTGTATACAAAGACGACAGCAGTAAAATAAATAGTAATTATAACAAGCACATATTCAAATATACTTTTGTAGTGGCGGTTTTAATACCAGATATATGTATTAATACGCACTTGATTAATATACTACTCGGTTTACACTCGTTATTGCAGTCTATTCAACTGTACATGTTTGAGCTATAGCGCGCATAGGTTTATAAGTGTTGTCTTGTTTGAATTTGTCAATTGTTATACATGAATATCATTAAGAAATGCAGAGAAGCACCTTGTGTTACAATTGTTTTATAAAATTCATCAGGAATTGCATTTATTTGCAGAAAGACACACTTTATTTCGTGATTGTCTTACTTCTGACCATAGCAGTATAGTATGTAATGAATTTCTGAAAATAACTCGTTTCGCCACCTGATCCAGGATCGAACGACTAAATCAATGCACGTAAATGCTAAAAAACTCATTGGACAAGTACCAGATTTTTCAAAGGGACTTGTTCACAGACTGGAGGAATGAATTATTTTTTAAAACATTGTGATAGATTAAAAATTGAACGTATACATTATATCCAACCATGCAAAATAACACTTATGACTAAATATGTTAACCCTTTGCATGCTGGGAAATTTGTCGTCTGCTAAAATGTTGTCTGCTAAATTTCTAAAATTAGCATTTTCTTTGATTTTTTTTCAAAGAATACTATCAGAATAGCAAACAGTTTGGATCCTGATGAGACGCCACGTTCTGTGGCGTCTCATCTGGATCCAAACTGTTTGCAAAGGCCTTCAAAATCCGGTTCCAGCGCTCAAAGGGTTAAAGATGTTTTTCGTTTATTGATAATCATCAATCATAATCGGAAAAATTAAAAAGTTTTTGTAACGCTTTTCATCGATATTGAAGTAAAACCGTGTTTAATTTATACTACATATACGATTCAAATTCAAAAGTCTGCGTGGTCTAGTTGACGCCAGTAAGGTTTTGCTTATAGAGGTCCTAGGTTCGAACCTCAGAGCAGACACGTTGTATTATTTCTAAATGTTCGTCCTTGTTATTATAGTTATTTAAAACTAATAAAACATTTATTTTTCAGTTTTGCTAGAACATTGAGTTAATGATATTTTTTCAAAAATACGAAATATGTGAACAAGTCCCTTTAAAGCACCATTTTCGGCTTTGTGAAATACTGCACGTTTAATTTGGATATATATTGTAAAAGTTAAACAATGTCGCATTGGTTCCAAGTTTTATGAAGTCTTGCAACAAAATCATTAAGAGAAACATTTTCAATGTTTAGCCAATTTCTTCACTTAGCCTGATTAAATATACCGGGAAACAAGTTTAAAAATACAAATATATATGGTTGCAAATGTCTTTCTATCTATGCAAAACATATTGTTTTCGACATGACTATTTAACCATTAGAGTCATGTTTACTGATTAATGATGTATTATGTATTTTTAAAAAAAAATCTAATAAAAAATACTTAAAATGAAGTTATAATCCGATTTTTTTTTCGAAATCGATCTTATCTAATTTACATGTATTTATAATGACATAAGTAAAACGACCGAATGTGTTTATGGCGAATTCATTACCATAAAGACTGTTATCGGCTTCACGATTACTCATCTTTTCAGGTGAATAACATTTGTCATATCTTGCTCATCGACTACATACTTTTCAGCGATTGTTACAATTCGCTGGGAACTACAACATAAGATACTTGCTTTTAGGCAGATGAAAACAAAAATCCAAGAGAAAATGATTTTTGTATCATTAAACATGTTTTGCAGTTGTTGGAATATTACCGAATGCATTACTCAATACACTGTTTAACTCCAAAACTCAACACACACACCAATTATATTGTAAGGTTTCCGGTCAGCGCACTGGCTGGTACATTCTCTTATCACCTCGGCGACCTGGGTTAGAATGTAAAACCTGACACAGGTGAGTCTGCTTATTGCCATCATACCGACCAGATAACGGTCTCATCAGGGAGTCAAACTTTTTTTCCCACAGCTTAAGACCAAACATAAATAATTTTCTTTCGGTAAAAATATAAAGCTTAAATGTGTGGCTTTAATTTTAAAATGTGCCCCAACTTTGATGCGTCTCTATATAGCTATGTATGTCGAAGTGTTTTCCCAATTTTTTTTAACATGCCCTCTGATGCCTTCTTCGTTAATAAGAAAGAATTTAACTCCAGACATAGGAATCAAAATAATTATTTTTCTTCATCTATCGCAATTCAAAAATAATGTGTTCGTTATTTCTTTGTTAGCGGTCATCATAAATAACTCCAATGTGATTTAAATACATTTTATAGTATAACAATATTTTCGTCATACAGGACGTTGCACAGACGCGTGTGATGAGGGTAAAATAACGACAACTCTGCTTGTAGGATGTTATAAGGATGACCCCTAGCAAACATACTGTTGGATGGATAACAAATATTTTATTTGAACACACAATGAATAATTGGAATGGAAAGTAAAATATATAAACATCAAACAACAAACAACATTTTTTTTTAATTTCAAACCTTAATCCCCATTAACATTATATTTCTATGATTACAAAATATTAGTTAAATAAAAAAAAATTCTATTGTTTTTCATTTGTTTGACATTATGTTCAAACACAAATCTGTGGACTTATCCGTGTTTGAAATTTGACATTTTAATTGCAAAACTTGTGCATCATAAATCCACATTGGTGTTTTCATGGTTTCGAATTGTGGCATGTTTCCTTTCATCGTCGGATACCCACGGCTGCTGATTACGCTCCGCTCATCTATCTATCTAGGAATGGAGAGTTACGTTATGAATAGACCGGGGGTGTCCGACGATGGTTTGCTTTACAGAGTAATCATTACCTGCTTTGATAAGCGAACGATATGTTCATTTAAAAGTGTAAATGATCTTCAAACGCTTTTAATCCTACAGCACAATGCTATTATAGAAGGAAATTTTAAGTGCATGTAAATTGATGCTTTACACGCCTATGTTGCTTTATATGTCTACTTCGGGTATAAAGCGGACTACTTTTTTGGCCCTTCACTTTCGGTTAAAGGTCAAATGCAGTTATGATTTGTAGACGAATTAACTCGTTAAAATGTATCAATATCCTCTTAAATGCCAATTTATATGTATGCATTACATGTATAAATTTCAAATAAATGTACCGTATAAGAATAAAAGTTACTTATCAAATACAGCGTTTCTAATGATTTATTAATTGAATGGAAAACACATCGCCAAATTACACGCGCTTGCATGCACGCGCTTAACCGATATGTTAAATACCCGCCTATTTAAAGTTCAGACCGGTGTCATAGTAGCTAACCTTTATTAAACATTTCAATGAGTTTATGAATGACACCCAACTTTGTTTAGTACAGTGCGCGCTCTGATTGTGGAAAGTGGTAGCCACGCATATCACGTCAAATGGACAAATGTACAAACGAAGATAAAGTTACAGAATTGTATTCGTCTGCGGTTGTATTCGGATGTTATATATAAATATATATTACACAGAAAGTCTATACATTTGTGATTACTACTGTCGTGACAAGGTCGGTGTTTTAGTTTTGAGGAAATGAAAGGATTTATTTCTGCGATACGTAAGTGCATGTATGTGTTTTGTTGATCATTTTGGATGTTAAAGTGATATCATTTAGCAAAAAAAGCTTTGTCATAATTATAGATTATAGTTTTATAAAAACAATCAAGTCATTTATTTTGCAAAGTGGCTATATCGTTATTAGATACCTTCATGGAAGAACATAAGTATCATGTTTTATGTTATGGATACCAGTCATGTAATGTAATGTGTGACTTAATGATAATGTTGAATAATATTTTGCAATCGATATATCTTGACTATTTGACATGATGCTCGTGTTACTTATGGTATAGAACGAAATTGGATACATGCTATGAAAGGCAACAGTCGAAATTGGATACATGCTATGCAAGGCAACAGTCGAAATTGGATACATGCAATGTAAAACTTACAGCCCTAAAATAGAAGCTGAACGTTGTATTAATTATACAGCGTTTTATTGTCTAGTCGTAACACCTTATATTCACCTTCTAGTGGTCGAAGGTTTAATATCCCGATGCAACTGCCCTACTAACTTGCATGTGATTTATGCCGTTTGCATAATGACACAGTCGCCTCTTAAGATCCTCCGTTTCTCGCATTACCATCGCTGTCATCTCTAACCCAACTAACACATCTTCTTGATGCTACTTCTACTTATGCACATTACAGCACGACCATCTATCCTGCCACTTGTATTTAAAGAAATTCTACATGTCTACCAAAATAACACATCAAATCATCAAGAAATAAAACATCATCTAACACGATTACATTAAATTCCATATTCATTCCCAAGGTTTCTAAGCTTATCGTATGCTAGATCATGAAAACCGCTGTATTGCATCCCCGATTCATCTGTTCTGGATCTTGTAAATACGCATATGGAACAACACGATCGGCTTGTAACATCGTGTAATATGCCGCCATTATTACAATTAAACCAGGTCTAAGTGTGCACATTGCATGTTCATATATATCAATTCAAACGCACCAAGTATACGCCATAATTAGTGAGTGAATGTCGTTATAATCATCTTGTGTAAATCACGATAGTGTATTTATTCTTTCAAACGATCATTGTATTAAGCATGGCGGCAATAAATGAGTATTTAATGGTGCAAATCGGCACCATTATCTTATCTGACTCTTTTTTCCATTTGAAATGTGTCATCACCGTTATCTATTTAGAACAGCGGTATATTACTTTTTATACAAAGATTGTGGTCAAGGCACTAGCTACTACAACCAGATTCCCGCAAAAGCAACAATTTCTTGTTTTTTTTTTTATGTATGTTAACTATATTTTAACTGCTATTTGTGCCGAGGTCAGCAATATGTTGTCTGTATTTCATCCTGTCGGTAAAACTAAAAATAGCAAATGACATTAATAGCTATTTGATACGTTTGGCGCAAAGACTACACCCGGAGTACTAAATGTAAACTTTACTTGTGAATGTGTCCTAAATAAGCGACTCGCTCATTACCCGGTCGATTGAATTGGAAGAAAGCGACCTATTACACCCGTTTATTCATCATCATTCGAGTCAAGGTTTGAGGCCGCGCTAAATGCGTATTGGGTTTCTCGAAAAGTAATATTAAAACCCAATTAACACAAATATTATGGATAGTTAACGACGGTATTCTAGCGTCTACATGTAGTTTGAATTATATTATAAGAACATAAAAGGTGAACTTTAGTAAATCACAAACAGTGAACGTTTTTATAACTGCTGCTTCTACGGTTTATGTTGCTACTAGCGTACATTGTCTACTAATGCTTCCTGTAACAGCAAACTTAAAAATATCATACCAATAACGCCATTACCAATTCGAAGTACTTGGAAATAACATGTTTTATTTTTGTACTCAAATTGTGATGAAAAAGCTTTTTTTTCCCCAGAAGCCGCTTTCTACTACGGTATTATAAACACCCAGCATTATCTTTCGGTTAATCAACGAAATAAGAAAACAACTAGAAAACGCAGGTGCTAATTATGTATGGGAAACACATGGCTGTACCCTGCTGTGCTATTTTACCGTAACGTACTCTTCTTTGACACAAATTAGTTGCACGTAGAACTAGAACCCATTTGGCACAAGCTTGGCGAAATGTTTCAGCGCGGAGGAGGGGGGATGCCGGCGTTTTCTGAAATTGGAATACATGTAGAAACTTAAGCGCCGAAACTACTTTTTCTGTTCCAATGTGCAGTTATCATTCGCTGATAAAAGAAATGCGGTTCTGAGACTTGAACCGGTTTTTTCCGACATCACAACCATCATATGTCGTGAAACATCATATGTCGCTGATTATTGGATGATATTTAAAATTTAAAAGCACATTAAGCAACTCGCCACTGTTCTTTTTGTTATTTTATTGGAAAAAATATTAACTTTATCAAATCCTTTGCTCCAAATGTATTTTTCATTATGTGCAGAATATATAATTGGGCATGATTTTTTTATAGCCATAAGTGTTCTGTGTACTAATTTATAGGAATGTCTGATTTATTTGTCGAATTCTCAAATAGAGAATTAAGTTTAACTCGAGCAAATGCCAGGCTTATACGAACTTCTTGTAATAAGTTAATTTATTTTGTGAAAACTACATTTTAATAGTATCTATTTATAAATTACAGAATGTAAACTCCCGAATGTGTCCAATGGCAAATTCCTTCCTACATATACTGGTATCCGCATCAAACTTGCTCAAGTTTTGTTCAGGTGAATAACATTGGTTATTGTCTTGCACATCGGCTCCACAGTTTTCTTCTGTATAATTGGATCGTAAATAGGACCCAACTCACACGATTGTTGTCATATAACATTCAAAAAGCAACACACATATGAATCTGTTCCGTCAATTGTGTTTTCATCTTCGAACCGATTCGATCTGCTTAAATTGACATAAAATAAGGTACATAGGGGGTAGAAATGTCTTCCACTTATCCGACCGACCTATTTTTTTCTCGCCGGCTCTTCCTTCGGAATTCCAGATTTTTTATTTTTTATTTTTGCTTCATTTGGTCATATCCGCTAACAATTTAACTTAAACATATTTAAAAGTCCCTTGCAATTTGTTTACACAAATCCATTTGGCAGTGTATTTGATACAAACGTATCGATGCTTTGTTTGATAAAGCAAAATGTCTGTGTTGGATGGAAGCCTTGCAAAGAAGTTGTGCAAAAAAATGTATGCACATGAGAATAGTGATTTAAGAGGATATTATAAGCAAATCTTTTATGTCTAAAGCAGCCGGTTTGACAGAAAAGTTTAACTAAGGGATATATATGTCAAACATGACGAAAAAAAAAATATATATATATATCCTAGAATAAGACTTGTATCAAGGACGAGTCTTGTATCAGGAATGAATACAACCGTTTTCTTTAAGATGCAGTATAACATAAAATCTAACCTTTTAGAGATCCTCCCTCAACGGGGATCTATTTTGTTCTTCAATTTCTTGGGAAGAATTTTTCGGCTACCAGTCTTTTACAGCAAACATGTTAAAAATCTATTAGACATGCGGTAGTTATTAGCGCTCAAGTCTCCCAGTGGTCTATCACCTGTATGTTTATCACTGATAATAAGTCTTGTGTTGCCGTCTTTACCTGAGGGCTCACTTTCCCCTGAATCAAGGCGATCTCTCGCGAGATTCGAACGCCACCCGGATGTTGTCCTCTGGAATCACCGACAAGTGCAACTGCCCTGTCAAATCGGAATAAAAACTACTTATTATCGTGCATGAATATTAGTCGATGGTGTGTATGAGGCCGTTACGAGATATATTCCATGAATGTATGTAAGCCATTAATTACGTCGTTCGTAATACAACCTAGCACGGAATATAATATCTCCTCTTCGGATTAGTACATTGTTACCAAAAATCGCCCGTATTGCAAACTAGAACGGAATTAAACTTCTCCGGAATAGTACACTTGCTTCTGATCTTGTCGACCTTGATTTGCAATCATCTTATGAATGTGAGTTTGGTCAATTGTCACCACACCGAACATGCAGGTTTTTTTGCAGATAGTTAGAGCATTCGAAGCACGAAACAACACTAACATTATAAACATTACAGTAACAAATATACATCTAAAGATTGGAGCTATGAAGAAACCTTCGTCAACATATTCAATGAGTCTATTAGGTTTATTCGGCAAGGTTGCTTGAACACAACAACGGGCACTCTCGTAATGTACTTTTGGTACTAAGGGACTCATAAACATCCAAACACTCACACACGCAACTGATGTATCATTAATTATTTATAAATCTCTTTCGCAATCACAGAAGAGTAATATAATACCAAAATGTACAAAATATGGTAACTTCTGTGGCTGATGAAGTGTTAAGTCATTTTAATTATTCCGATATATTAACACACTTCAGGGTTGCATTTTTACATAATTAGTATTAACTCTGTTGAAAAGGTGTACACTCGGATCAATTGAAGTGAGTTAGCTTAAACAAGTTCATTTATTTGAGTGAGAGAAGAAGACGTTATCTAATAGCATGTAGCACCAAGTTATACATATATGGGTTTTGTACATTTTTATGTCACTATTGTTAGTATTCTATATATTGTGGAAACGTATATGGTACACCCTGATGCTCTGATGATGTAAAAACTCTATGACGGCATGAACTGAAAAAGGTGTCATGGCGTAAATAATAACTCAACGTGTCGACTAAAACTACGATGGCATGTCATTTTCACAAGAGCATGACGCAAACAATTATGTTGATTTGTCGACTTGGGATAAGATTTCAAGACTTAAAGAACCCGCATGTTGGCATAACAGCCTAAATCTATGATGATATTTTATTCTTTAGCCGTCCTGTATATTTAACTATTTCTGGTTTCCATTAAGGACGGCTAAAGGGTAAAATATCGTCAGAGATTTAGGCTGTTATGCCAACATGCTTTCATAGAATTCTGACATCATCACATCATCAGGGTGTACCATATACGTTTCCATAATATATCCATAGGTTGAACAGGTTAACTTACTTAACGAGCATGATAGTGCAGTTGGTTAAAGCGGTGTTTATTATCATTTTTTTCGTATGTCGCCTAAGTCATTAGTCCGATACCCACATTTTTAAACTGACTCTTGGCTAATTGGTTCTATCAAATTGCTCATGTCATGTTATATTATATTTGATAAACTTTACGCAATTGTTTAAATAAAGTAATATTTTTGTAAAAAAAAAAGAAGAATTTATATTGCATTAGCAGTCCAGTTTTTTTCTTTGCCATAGCAGTCGGAAAAGAGCAGTGTGTAGCACCCTACTATTCATATTTTGCTCAGCTCACTAATTGCCCATGTATCAACATGTGTTTTCATATGAGGGTTATGTTTTGCATGGTTGTCTACCTTCACTAATGGTTCGATCTCTCCTCGGAGAGAGTTTAAAGTTATATCACTGAAAAGACACCAAGCACTGGTTCATTGCAGGAAACGTACCATATAGGTCTCTCAGATGTTGCATAATTAAGCTTGGTTAAAACTAAAACACTTGTTGACAGTATAAATCTACAGCGTCGATTGGAAGTTAATGACAGAATAAATATAGTTGTGCAGTCTATAGCATAGAGCAGAAGGTAGTGTCCCATGTGTTTGCATTTAAAGATTCGGGTTAATACATACACATTTACGTTATATGATCAATCGTACAAAGCTAGTATCAAAACCTTTATTTATATTGTTACACCTTATACTTTATATCAAGATCGTTAACACATTACTTGCCTTTACGTTTGTGACTAAGTAGCAATACCTCAAATGTGTATCAATTTTATATTGTGAAAATCTGTTAACATTATCAAGTGTATATCACATTATGCTCGAGTGGTACCAAATGCTTTTTACAAGATTGCTTTTAACGCCTATCTACCGGTTTGTTAATATTGCTTACCATTCCACCGTTTCCTGGTGTTTCTCCAATATTGTGAACAAATTTCCAGATATTTGTTTTTATACCTTTCAAGTACCGGCTAACTCTTATGTCTGACAATCCAGCACTCTGCGTTTTTTATATTATATAATAGCATATAACAAGTGGACACACCTGGGTTTAGACGATGAATCTTAGTTTGTATATTAAATAAAATATTGCAATTGTAATGTCGTGGGGACTTTTCTATTATTTTGTTCGGTTAATAACGTTAATAACGTAAGTCATGCAAACATTCTGCTGAAACTTTGCGTGGAAAATGTTGCGATCGATCATGAAGGAATTTTAATAAAATCAACTCGAGATTTCATAGAAATGGCTTCATGAGTTTACTTAATGCATTACGCGCTTATTTTTTTTTCCACTTATGCCTATTTTACTTGCTTATCTCTGGAAACTTTCTGTGTTATCTAATCACGCTCAATTAGCTAATCACAGAGTCGATATTTGCGAGCATGAGCTTAAATGTTAAAAAATACGCCTGTGATTGTATTGTTCCTTACAAGAAATTATCCCTAAACGCCATATCTGGAGATTTCAATCTGCTTTGTTAAAATGGGTCTTGTGCCAAATGCGGCCAGCGTAGTTTCACCCCATCCTGCGTATTCGCATTGACTGATCAGAAGCTTCGCTGTCCGCTTAACCTTGCGTGACTTTATAGCGGACAGGGTAGCTCCTGACCAGACTGCGCGACTGCGCAGGCTGGGATGGAGCTCCGCTAGCCGCGCATCTCATACGGCCCATTTTCGCATGACGCGGTTCATATGAAGTCTGATTAGTCTCTAAACATTCATGCGTTTGATCTGGAAAACAATGATACTGCAGTTATACAAATTTAAACTTAATTCCACAAACTCGATTAGATAGCTTAATGCAAATTGTATTTGTCGGTTTAGCTATATAAATGACCAAGTGTATACTTGAAAACGCACACATATTAGTTTTACCAGAGACGTCTCTAGTTTTACTATGGTGTGATTTTCTGCTTCCAGTATTGATAAACGTATACTTTAAGACGTTAATTGTAACACGATTGTCGCCTTTATGTTTATAAAGTAAAGAATATCTTTGTCAATATTATCGTAACAGAAAAAATAACTATACAACCACGGTAGAATATAGTTCTCAGTTAGAAGCAACACATGTTTATCAGATCATGTTATATTGAATCGAAATAATGTGTGCATTATCGTTTTTCATATCTTACAAAATAGTCTTTCGGATGCGTGGTTGTTGAAGCTGCTACATCACATATATAAATAGTATTTGTAATGTTTCAAGTTCATTAAAACAAAATACTGCTTAACAGAACTAATTTTAAATACGCTGTTGAGACTTTATAAAAGTTCTTATTTGCTGGTTAAGTCATGTCAACGCATTTCTGATTTGTTCTTAGCATGTGTTCTTTATTTCTATGTTTGCTGCCATAAAATTAACTTCAATGTGATAAAAAAGATATACAGTTTTAAACACGATGTCTTTCAGCCCGTAGCGTAATAAGAAGAAAGAAAGACTACTCTGCTTGGAGACTGTAATAACGATAGTACCATATCAAACATGCTGTTGGATGGATTAATAAGATTATTTGAACACACAATGTTTAATTGAAATGGCAAGAAACATACTAAACCATGCAATAAGTGAAGCATGTGTATCATTTGTTTTCAAAGCATAATGGCAATTTACACAATATAATTACAAAATAAGAATTAAAATAAAACATTTTTTTCGAAGTGACTACATGGTTTTGACAATATAATTTTTACACTAACCAATCTCCTTTGATCAAAATTTGACCTGTTATCAAGCTTTGACGCCATTTTAACCCATTTATGCCTAGTGGACTCTCCCATCCTTCAAAATTGGATCAATTTATTTCCAAAATTAGGGATGTCTAGTATATTTTTTTATATATTTAGAATATTTTTTACAGAAATTCTATTAGGCAAACAGCGCAGACCCTCATCTGGGTCTACGCTGTTTGCCAAGGCCTTTTTTCTAGACGCTAGGCATTAATGGGTTAAATACGATACATTTTTCAAGGATATATCTATTTTGGTGGTTAATGTATACACAACATTTGCTATGTTTCCTCAACCGATTAATCATTTCCATGTCAACGAACAATATGTTTATTTACCTCGCGAATGCACTTTAATCGCTGCAACTGCATCGTTTATCAACATGAAATGACAATAAACTAATATTTATCAAAGAGTCGCCTACAGTCTAGATTGCTGTCAGGATTGCAAATTTAAACGAGTTGGATAATATTACACCCCATCCGTTCAACACAGTACCGGCTCTGACTGTTAACCCTTTGCATGCTGGGAAATTTGTCGTCTGCTAAAATGTCGTCTGCTGAATTTCTAAAATTAGCATTTTCTTCGATTTTTTTTTTTAAAGAATACTTTCAGTATAGCAAACAGTTTGGATACTGATGATGCAAAGGCCTTTACAATTCGGTTCCAGCACTGAAAGAGTTAGGCGTCCACGAATAACCAGTCCAATGAACGGATGCACACGAAAATGGATTAACTTTATAGTGCATGTAATCGCTTGTATTTTGATATTGTTTATAAATATAAAAAAGAAAATGCTAGAAATTTGTGATAACTACTTTCGCGAGATAATGTCTATTCTGTTTTAGATTTCGGAATGGACATATTTATTTCTGCGATGTAAAACTGGCATTATTTAAAAGCTTAATAATAATATTTATAGAGAATAGTAAAAACACCAAGTCCTGTCTATTGTGAGGCGGTCATATCCTTATCGGGTGCATGTACCTACAATGAAGGACATATTTATCATGTTTTGTGTTATATAACGATACTAATGAAGTAATGTATGACACAATATTAATACTGTGTAATATATTATAAAAGGAAACTGATTGTTGGGTAATACTATTTGTGGATAGCTTTACACTGGATATATGGCATGTGTCTCGTGTTGAATGTCTTAAAGAACGAAAGTGGATATATACAATGTAAGAAAATGATCTAATCTATGAAGTGATGTCATGGATTTAAAATGTGTGACATGCTTAAATGCCAAGTGATTATATCGATAGCTGTTACATCAATGAATGTACAATTACAATGGGAATGCGACTTATATACCGGTAATGGTAGTTTTTCTACATATGCACAACATACTTCTTCTTTCTTCTTGTAAATTATAAAATAATTAAAAATAATATGTGGACGCTGCATTCTACTTCAACTAAAAATAAAAGGACCAAGGTATGTTTGCCATTTTTATTGTTATGCATCATGTTAATAAAGTTGTCATTGTGTAAGAATGTGAAAGACCTTGCTTTGAAATTGCAGCGAAGGTTCTTTAATGGAAACAAATACATTTTTATCAGTGGTTTATAACGTTACACAAATACCGTCTCGGCAAGTGTTACTTGCGGCTTTTGGATACGGAAATCGTATAAATAGAGGTTGAAAGTTTTAATTATTTTAAAGCTGATACGAGGTATAGTCGGTTAACATTGTCTTCACAATCCAGTGGTCACAGGTCCAATCTCCTGGTGTAACTACTCCATTACCTGCTAACTCGTCTTACACATGTATTAGGCGTCAACCCGAGGTCGCAGTGGCGTAATGGATATGGTGTTCTCCTAGCGACCGGGATGTCACAGGTTTGATCCCCTCTGTGGGAGCGTTCTTTAGATATCCCCCATAGACACCAAGTACTGGTTCTAGTCCCAGGAAGCGTACTCGAGAGCGTTTCAATAAGCCTTAGGCTTTCGATGCACTGGAGCTTAACCCATTTATGCCTAGTGGACTCTCACATCCTTCTTAATTGGATCAATTTATTTCCAAAATTAGGGATGTCTGGTATATTTATTTCTATTTTTTAGAATATTTCTCAAAGAAATTCCCTTAAACAAACAGCGTAGACCCTGATGAGATGCCGCATTATGCGGCGTCTCATCTGGGTCTACGCTGTTTGCCTAGGCCTTTTTTGTAGACGCTAGGCATAAATGGTTCAAACTAACCCGAGGTGTTATGTACTAGGACTTTCACACCGGGAACTCACATACACGGTGTCGTCTCCGAAACGAATCGGTATTTTAAGCAACCCTCGTGCCTGAACTTACACATTTTATGGGTGCTACTTAAAACTAATGCACATCGCTAATAACTACCTGGTACATAAATAAGTATACATATTATACCATCTGTGTTTTACGTATACTAATATATATTACAGAAATTACAACTATCATGCTACTTAAATTATTAAATTCTAAACGTGAACCTGTTATGCACGTTTAATCATCCAGAAATAAACAAGAAACTAACAAGGTAACATTCTTTTCTTTTTCATTCGCCAGGTGCTTAAGCTGATCCTATTCTAGATAAAGATAAAACCGATAGGATAACGTCCCAGATTCATCATAATGGTGTGTGTGGCTGTATGTGTGTATGTCTCCATAGCTAAGAACGAATCAGTTGCGAGGAGCACTTTGCGTTTATTATACGCCGTTATAAGTGGTTTAATGTCATAATGTTTGTACACCAAAGCATATTATTTGTATTCACCCAATATGGTCAAAGAACTAAAAACCACAACCAGATGCCCGCAAAACATGTTTTTGCCATTTCTACTTTAAGTTAAACGTTGCTATTTTTAACTTACACTTGAACCGCGTTCAGAATACCTCATAATTTTGGTCAAATCAGAAATAGCAGGTGACATTCAATTAAACTGCAGCAATTTCTTAAGTTTCACTCTAAATTACACACCAAGTAATTGTATGCGAGACCGGTGAATGGATCCTGAATGAACGCCCGCTCGCTTTATTACTAGGTCGATTGACATCCAAGAAAGCGACCCATTACATCCAATTAATAGTCAATTACGCCAACATTATACGCCGCTATAATTTGGTATTTGTGTTTACGAAGAAAAGTATTTATATTACTGAGGATAGCTAATAGCTTAGCTAACATTTGAATGTTATAAACTTAAGATGTGTGTAAATTATTTTGTAAACACATTTTGGAATTAATATATTTAAACCAGAAGAAGTTTTTAACGATACTGTAATTTCTTTAAAGACACGGCTTTTGAATTCACGTCTAATCTTTATATATTATATTATATAGAATAATAAAACCTGACAGTAAGCAATTATGTAAATTACATTAATAACAAAATCAAATGTGTCTCCTGCAGCTACTACTACTGCTTCTACTGTTATAACTTGCTTCACTGCTGCTGTTGCTACTTCTTTTACAACTGCTTCTATAAGTACTTCTACAACAACAAAAACAACAACAAACATAATAATACCACCAGCACCACCACCACCACCAGTTACATGCACTAATACTTTAACTACTTCTTGTTTAATGCAGTGGGTTTAATCCAGTGTTTTTTTTTCTACATAAATATCAAATAATGCAAGCCTTGTATGATACACGCCCAGGCCAAAAAAAAATAGGTCCGTTTCCGGTCTCCTTGGAGAAAAAAAAACAGGGTCGGTAAGTAGGGATTTTTTTTTTTTTTTTTTTTTTTTTTTTTTTTTTTNCAATAAAAAGTTTAGGGTCGGCGCCGATTCTGGAGACACGGTCGGGCGACCGGAAACGGACCTATTATTTTTTTTGGCCCCAGCATTATCTTTCATTTTACCGTAACGTTATTCTTTAATTGACACACATTAGTTGCATATATTAGTTTAACATAACACTACAACCTATTTGGCATATGTCTAGTAAAAAATCAGTGGGAGTGGTGGATGAAATATCGGTATTTTTGTGAATGGCATGCAACAAAAGCGTCTTAAATACGTGTTCGGTTTTCAAAATGTGCAATTATCATAGGCTTATACGTGTTTAATTTCAAGTCTAGAATCTTAATTTCATATGAATATCTAGACCACATCTTTTTAAGCAAGGGTGGCAACTTTCCACAAATACGCTCGTTTGAAGATGATAAGATTAAATGATTTCAATAAGGGATAAGACAACATTAAATTAATTCGGAATATGTTGGGTTATTCAAACTCCATATTTCAGAAGTGCTTCAGACCATCTTGCTGGTTATTGTACTTGGCCGAGATGTTCTTCACACAAACATTGTGATGAAGTTTTAATATGATACCATTTAAATTAGTTTGGTTGAAAGGCAGACAATTTTAATTTCGCCGATTGTTTAAAATGTAAGGGCCATAATTCAGAAGTGTTCCCAACGATAGGGCTTGTTATCCAACTCGGTCGAGATTTTACGCCCACAAATCCAAGTTTGATCATGATATAATTGCGTAATGGAGGATGTATTAACAGTTACGATTATATCACTTAATTTCAGTTCAGAGATTTATCCATTAAGCAAATGTATGAATATGAAAATCAAATCAATCAAAGATATAGTGTTGCTATGAATGGGAACAATGTTTCACATATATTTTATATTATTTTTTAACAACATATGTCATATTTGTAGCAAAAGTACTGTATAAGGGTTCTTAAAGAGATCGATACATGTAAATTGTGACTCTTAAGACAATTATCTTTTCCCCAAATTTAGTCATTTTCCCGATATAAGTTTTTACCATAAATGAAGAATTTCACGACGAGACATTCTTAAAATCCCGATGAATAAGTTTTTCCCATAATGGAGGTAAAAAGCACGGATTAAGAACTTATTACTGTTCCAGTGTAGCTTGGTGTCAGAACCTGGAAGGCATTGATTGTTAATTGAAATAGAATACCGACCGTGCTTAGTGGTTTTCAGTACGGAAATTGAACATCAAGGATATTGGTTCATTTAAATGACGTTTTATTATAGTATTCGTTTAGTCGTTTATTTCTTGTAATAAATAAACAGAAGTAGCCAACTGTTTTTCAATTATAAGTAAATTTTACAACAGAACGCCTTCCCCATGTTTTCATCTATTAATTTTATATATTCTATAAAAAAAATATATAAATAAAATATAATAACATCTAGATGTATATAACATGTTATTTTAATGCAATAACAATCAAATGTACAAAACATGTTATTTAATGCTTTTCTTTGCTTTGTAGGGAAATATCAGTTATTTGAAAACGATAATTGACTCAAACAGTGAAAAATGACAGTGAAAATTATTGATACTGTTTTACTTAAACAAAAATTATATGACGAAATGACGCATTCCAGCGAAATTCGCCGGCTGAAATGTCTTGAAAATGTTTTAAATGTCAATAAACTGCACACAAAGCATAGAATGAACTCAAAATGTCTCGTTTGTTTGTGATTATCAATTTGTATTCACTCATGATCATAGTAAATACATATAATTTTTTATACACACCCGTAATAAAAATCGATATTCCACAGCACCTAAAACACATCCTGTATAAGCTGCTGTTTTTATAAATTATGTAATTTTTTTAATGCACGTATATTTGAATACTTTTTTGGATAGAGTGCTTATCGCTCCTTATTCATTTTCCGCATTTAGCGCATGTCGGTTCCTTAGTTTTTTTTATTAATTGATTAAACAACATGTGCGAATTGAATTGAAGACTCTGGCATGACGAAACGTATTTGCTTCTTATGACCGTAGCAGACCTCCGACAATATGTTATCCCTTGCATATTAAGTCTAAAGCTTGGAATAAAACATGTGTGTACAATATTAGTTAATGCACTTAATACATGTTTGCTGATGCATTTGAAGCAGTCTAATTATGGAAACTTTTTTGCGGATAAATGTTTTACCAGCAATGCGTCTTTTATGGAGAAAGAGTCTTGTATCGAGAATAAGGCTTTTATCGGGAATTGGTAGTGTTTTAAGAATGACTCTTGTATCGAGAATGTATCGCGTTTTTTAAGGATACAATATTAGTGTTCCTACAGTTTCATGACGATTGCATTTTTTTGAAAGATCGAGTTTTCTATACGATACAACCTTTCAGAGATCCATTCTCAGCGTGGATCTATTCTTGAAGAGATTTTTTAGGCTGCCAGTCTTTTACCGGGAACATGTTAAAATCTATAACACATGTGGAAGTTATTTGCGCTCAAGTCTCCCAGTGGTCTTTCACCTGTATGTTTCAATCCCGCATTGCCGCCTTTACCCTGGAGCGGACTTTCTCCTGAGTCACAGCGAGATTTCCCGAGCTTTGAATGAGAACCGGACATGGTCCCCGACCAGTGCACATCGCATGTCAGATCGGAATTACAAAAAACTAATTGTTAACGTGGATGAATATTGACCGATAGATCGAAATATTATTTGCCTGAAAGCATTGAGCAGATTTATAGAGCTCTATCTGTGCTTAGTAACAGCCTCACTCTGATGTGATGTGTATGTGGCCATTGGATATATTTGTCATGAATGGATGTGAGGTGATTAATTTAATGTCTGAGCGGTAGTGCCTATCGGTGAGTGCAATTGACACCATGGTAAGTATACACGATGAAAATTGTTGTTTTATATGGACATGTTGTGAACCAGATATAATAAAGGTTATTAGTTTACAAACCGATGATGCAGATTAACTTATCGAAATAATACAGTAACTTATCTTTCAAATGTATTGTGTTGTTGCGTTTTGTTTTGATAATGTGTTTCTATGTAATACGGTGATGTTAATAGCCCATACTGCGATTATACTTGCGATATAAAATATATAGAGGATATTTGTTCATGTCAGTGTAAGATCGTTTGTTATTTCACGAGTGATCATAGAAAATATATTTTCACGAGTGGCGCAGCTATGATCACGAGTGAAATAACAAACGATCTTACACTGACATGAACAAATTTTCTGTTTCTTTTATGCCCCTTTTTCAAGAAAATAATTAATTATAATTTCCCTTTCGCTGAAAAGTGACCCTCTCTCCCGTGGCGTGCCTCAATACATTGAAATGACGTCATTTTTGACGTCATTTTGTTTACGAAATGAAGTCATTATTCCAGGGAAATTCTTCAGTTAAACTCTTTAACAATGTAAATAAACGGTAAAAAAAACATAAAATTAAAAGAAAATATGTTGGATTCGGTGGATAATCGATTTTATTTTACTCGTGATCATAGAAAAACATATAAACAAGGATATAAACAAGGGAAGTACATCTTGATATGATAATCTAAAAATAGAAAAAGAAATTCCGAAAATTTGTTCTTTTCACCGGTGAAAAGAACAATTTTGTTCTTTTTAACTGCTGTTATTTCACTGCAGAAATGTCATATTTTATCGTTAGGTATAAAAGAAAGAGTAAACACTTTTATTTCAAGAACCGATTACGGTCAAAATACATTTAATATTCTTTATTTAACGAATCGTTGACGGCAAAATCGACATGTGTTATTTTGAGATAGAACAGTATTGAGGTTAACGATATTTTTGTCATATTTAGAAAGTAACACATGCCACTGCTTTTTATAACTAAACGTGATAAACAATACTTGTTTCCGGGCGTTGGGTTGATCGATATTGAACGAACGGTCATTAGCCTAGTGTCAATAAGAGTAGCTACGTATTTCTAATTGTAATTTAATATTCTCAAGAACTGCAATGATGATGTTAATTGAGTTTCGCCAAATTGTTCGTTATGTATAATAGCACGGAATCTAATATCACACATGAATAATAGGTATCATAATGTATAGAATATAGTTTGTTTGGTTCTTGATGGAGTGTTGATATATCTAATGTTAACAATTCACAATAGATGTAGTTGATACAAATAAACTACGATAATATCAATTTAAAATGTTGAACAATAGTAATAACTACTAATAAGGGTTAATTTGTTAGCTGAAAGAAGTTGATTTATTTAGAGCAGCGGGTATGAGAACACTCATATCATGGTATTGATTGCTAAATATAGATTGTCTTTATGTAAGTTTGTTATTGTAAATACAATGATTCTACATGTTCCTTTACTTTTTCTGCAAACGCACTTTGGAGTTGAAAAGCCCATCGGATAAGTTCGATAGGCGTAGTGTGAACAATCTGCCACATACCGGTGATTTTTGTTATTCTTCGATCTCTTATTACCAATTAATTGCAGTATGTTTTTATACTTGTGTTATGTTTTGAAGGGTTTTGAATGATAGTTTATCGGTACTTATCTTGATGCCAGTACCAGTGCTACGTCCGCGCTCTCTGATAACCAATACAGTTCAGCCCTTCGATCAAGGGCGCTACATACTATTGGATTATCTGTACATAGTGTAAATTATCAATTCCACGTGTTGATTTGGTATTTGTTCATGTCATATTTGAACGGTTTTGACAGAACGTCCGTGTCTAAATTGACTTAAATGCATTTTGAATATGGTGGTGTCTGCCTCTCTATTTGGTGGTCCAGTATTCGACCCCTACAAGGGAAAAACATTTAAGTTGTATACCCAAAAAGACACAAAGTACTTGTTCTGTGCAGTTAACGGACTTTTTAAGTACAAATACTCCTTTTATTTCTAATGTTATACCTTAGATGTTTTATGAAGACTGTAAACACATGAATAAAAACTCCTTTAAGTATCTGACTTATCAGGCTTACCAATATCTCACATTTGTATACAGCGAAAATCGTTTACATCTTATTATATTATCAAGTGTATATCATTTTATTTTCGAGCGGTTCAATATGCTGTTACTTAAGGTTTTTCAGATTTCTTTCAACGCGAACCTATGTTAATATAGCTACCACATTTAACCGTTTTGCAGCTCTTCTCCGACATTTTGAAACAATTGCCAGGTATAAAACGTGTCTACGCTTTAATACAAATTGAGTACCTGCTATAAATAACAGGTGCGAGGTTCTCAGAATCTGTGTTTGTTCGTAGCGGCCTACTTCAAGTAGACACGTCTGTTATTGCTTGTTTTGTTTGACGATGAGTCTTATTTTGTATATTTGGTAAACTATCGCTATTGTAATGTCCTGGGGGCAATTGTTTTTCTCACACACAAAAAACTGCTGAAACTCTGCATGAAATGTTGTGATCGACCTTATATTAACCATCAGATAATGGACTCGATATTTCATGGAAACGGCTTCATCAGTTTAGAGAATGCATTATGCGCTTGAAATAACATCCACCGATAGCTGTGGTAATTGCTCATCTCTGGAAACCATTCTGTATTATCTTATCACGCTCAATTAGATGATCACAGAGTTGATATTGGCGAGCATGAGCAAAAATGTGAAATATTTGCGCCTGTAATTTTACCTAACAAGAAATAATCTCTTAACGCCATGGTGAGGTAATAACTCGAAAATTTAACCTGCTTTGTTTTATGAAGTCTGGAGAGCCTCGTAAACATATGTACGTTTGCGCTGGTTAAACACCACACATTTTGTTTACTGATGTATCAATTTGGTTGTTAGTTTCTACACACAACTTGCTATATTTCTTGTATTCATTAATCATTGCTGTGTCAACGAACGATATGTTTTTTAACCTCGCAAATATGCTCCAATCGCTGAAACTGCATCGTTTATCAACATGAAAATGACAATAAGCCAATATTTTTTAAATAGTCGCCTAAAGTTCAGATCGCTGTCAATGTAACAAATTTCAAAGAGTTTGGTAATATTACACCCCATCCGTTCAACACACTTCCCGCTGTGATTATGAAATTAGGCGTCTACGAATAACAAGTCCAATGGACGGATGCATACAAAAAATGGAATAACTTTATTGTGCATGTAATCGTTGTATTTTGATATTGTATATAAATATATGAAGAAAATGTTAGAATTAGGTGATAACTTCTGTCGTGAAACAAGGTCGATTCTGTTTCAGATTTCGGAAGGGACATATTTATTTCTTCGATGTAAAATTGGCATCGAATAGCAAATACAATACAAAAAAAACTTATAATAATTATTAAAGATAATAGTTTAAAAAGTAAACACCAATTCGTGTCTTTTGTGAGGCGACTATATCGTCATGGAGGTACCTACAATGAAGGACATGATACTCATGTTTAGCATTATATAACGATACTTATGCAGTGATGTATGACACACTTATATTGTTTAATATAAAATAGAAGGGGACTCATTGATGACGTGTTCTATTTTGAGGTAGCAATACACTGAATATATGACATGATTCTCGTGTTGACTTTGGTATAGAAAGAAAGTGGATACGTACAGTGCAAGGACGTGGTGTAAACAGGGTGTTACGGCGTTAAATGTGTGACATGTTGTTGATGCAAAGTGTTTTATATCGACAGTTGTTGCATCCATGAATGTATAATGATACTGGGATATGATGTATATACCGGAAGTGGCAGTTGTTCTATATTTTCACAACATACTTGTTAATGGTATTTTTATTGAAATCAATATGTGGTTACTACCGTCTACTTCAACTTAAAATGAAATGCCTAAGGTATGTAAGCCATTTTGATTTTATGCATCATGTTAATATACTTGTCATGTATTAAGGATGTAAAAGACAATTTGATTTTTTCAAATTTCAGCGAAGGTTCAATGGAAACAAAACACATTGTTTTAAGTGGTTTATGACGTCACACAAACACTGTCTCGTTAAGTGTAATTTTCGGCGCGTTTAATCGGGCATTGGTTACTCAAAGCAATGCAATAGAGGTTGAAAGTTTTATCAAATGTGCAACTTATCCGCTAGATTGTTTTCATAATCAAGTGGTCGCATTTTCGATCCCCCGTTTTAGTTATCCACTTGTCTTACGCATGGGACGTTAAGGTGCAATGAACTAGGTGTTTCATACCGGACCCTGACACACAAGGTGTCGCATTTGAAACGACACGGTATGTAACGTTACCACCGTGCCCGAACTTACACATATTCTGGGTTCTTCGTCAAACTAATGCACAGTACAGCGCTTATAAAGTTCTAAATGGCACTTCAATAATTATATGTGGAATGTAAATATGCTAATGTAAATTACAACACTCACAACTACTTATTCGGCTCTGTATTTTCGAATATCCCCCTAAGCAAAGTAACACATTTTCTGTGTTCTACGCTGCTAATGCATATTTCAGCACTCACAACTATTTCAACTATTCTGCTACTTAAATTGAAAGAAATTCTACATGTCGTATAAGTATTTACTGCAAATCATCCAGACATAAAAAGGAAACTAACCCGAGTACATTTCCTTTCTTCTTCATTCTCCAGGTGTCTAAGCTGATCGTATCCTAGATCAGGGAAAACCGATATATTACGTCCTTCATAAATCATTATCTGGTTCATATGTATTGTACATTGGATATTGGAAAGGCGCGCAGGGGACATCATGGTCTTCTTGAACCATCGTGTGACGTGTTTGTGTGTTTCATTTTCTTCGACAGAATCAGTTGCGAACGAACACTTTGAATCAATTATACGCAGTGATTAGTGGATGAGTGTCTTAAAGCCTCTATAATGCTAAAAATCAACGACAATTTCGAAATATATTTCGTAAAATAAAGTAAACATATAAATAATCAGTGTTCCTTATAGCAATAGCCAAACTATCAACGTGAGATGTGCTCTGGTAACATAGATTTTTGTAGATACAAAATGCTCGTTTTTTTATTTATTTGTGACACAATTAATTCCATTTTAATTTCCCGCAAATATATCTATTCATACGACACACAAAAACTCACATGGTACCATGTTATTGTTCATGTGTCATATGAATAGATATCTTATCTAAATTAAAATGGAATTAAATATGCAAACAAAAAACAAAAAACGAGCATTTTGTATCTACAAACATCTATGTTACCAGACCACATCTGGCGTTGAAATTTTGGCAATTGCCATGAGGAACACTGATTTTTAATTGTTTAACTTTATTTTACGAAAAAGTGTACGAAATTTTCATTGTTTGTGAATAGTAATGGGGCTTTAATGATTATACACCAAAGTATATTACTTGTATACACCAAATATGGTAAAAAAACTTAATCCCTAAACCAGATGCCCGCAAAAGATCGGTTTTGCTATTTCTACTTAAAGTTAAATGTTTGCTATTTTTAACTGCAACTTGATCGGCGTTTAGTACCTCATAATTGGCCAAATAAGAAATAGCAGCCAAGTGACATTAACTTAAACTGCATCAATTTCTAAAGTTTCACTCTAAATTACACACATAGTAATTGTATGCGAAACCGGTGAATGGGTCCTGCATGAACGCCTCGCTCACTTTATTACTCGGTCGATTGACGTCCAAGAAAACGACCCATTACATCCTGTTAATAGACAATAACGCCCACAATCTATGCCGCTATAATTAGGTATTTGGTTTCACGACGAAAAGTATTTATATTACTGAGGAAAGGAGCTCCAATAGCTTAGCTAACGTTCCAATCATATAAACTTAAGATGTTTATAACTTGTTTTGTAAACACATTCTGGAATAAATATGTTTAAACCAGAAGAAGTATTAAACGATTCTGTAATTCCTTTGTAAAATCAAAAACACGGCTTTTGTGTCCACATATAATCTTTATATATTGAATAATGAAACCTGATAGCTAGCAATTATGTGAATTACATTAATAACAATATCAAATGTGTCTGCTGCAACTGATACCACGGCTTCTACTGTTATTGACTGCTTGACTGCTGCTGGTGCTGCTCCTGCTGTTCCTACTTCTTAAGTTTTACGACTGCTTCTTTAACGACTTCTACAAAAACAAAGACAACAACACAAATAATGAGTACTTCTTCCATTACTTCTTCTAGCACTACTACTACTACAAATAGAACTACTAACACTACAACAAAAACTACTACTACAGCAACACTTGTACTACTACTACTACTGCCACTACTTGTGCTACTACTTTTTCTACTTCTTGTTTAATACATTGGTTTTTTGTCTTCATAAATATCAAACAATGCAAGCCTAGTATGAGACACACCCAACATTATCTTGCAAGAAAACGCACCTGCTTATTATGTTTAGGAAGCACATATTGGTTCCTTGCTGTGCCATTTTACCGTTACGTTATTCTTTAATTGACACACATTAGTTGCACATATTAGTTTCACATAACACTACAACCTGTTTGGCACATGTTTGGTAAAATAATTCAGTGGGAGTGGTGGATGCAATGTGGTTGTATTTTTGACATGCAACAAAAGCGTCTAATGCACGTCTTCTGTTTTCGAATCTGCAAGTATCATAGGTTTATTAGTGTGTAATTTCAAGTTTAGAACCATAGTTTCATATGCATATATAAACTACATCTTTTGTAGCTAGAGTGGCAACTTTTCCACAAATTTATACGCTTGTTTGAAGATCATACGATTACAATGATTGCAAAAAGAGAGGGGACAACATGAATTAGGCAAATGTTGGATTATTTAAACTCCATAATTCAGACGTGCGTCAGACGATTTGGCTGATTATATAAATTGTCGCGATTATAAGCCCACAAATATAAGTTTGATGATGATACAATTGCGTAATGGAGGATGCATCAACAGTTAAGATTATATCATTTTATTTCAGTTCAGAGAATTATACATGGAGCACATGTATGAATATTCAAATCAAACGTATAGTGTTGTGATGCATGTAAACAATGTTTCACGTATGCTATATATTATTTTTTTAAACAAAGGTCATATTTGTAGCAAAGGTACTCTATAATGGTTGTTAAAGGTCAATACATGTACATTGTGACTCTTTATCCAATTATAATTTCCCCAAATTAAGTCGTTTTCGCGATTTAATTTTTTTCCTAAATGAAGATTTTGCACGACGCGAATATTGTTCAAATTAAATCGTGAAGTTTTCCCAGAATGGAGGTCAAAAGCACGTTTTCAATAACTAATTACTTTTCCAGTCTAGTTGGGTGTCAGAACCTAGAAGGCATTGATTGCCTTTTGAAATAGAATACCGACCGTGCTTAGTGGTTTTCAGTACGGAAATTGAAAATCAAGGGTATTGGTTCATTTAAATGATTTTAAAAAGTATTCGTTTAGTCGAATGTTTCTTGAAATGAATAAAGATAAGGAGCCACATTTTGTTTTTAGCTCACCTGAGCGATAGCTCGGGGTGAGCTATTGTGATCACTCAGCGTCCGGCGTCCGTCCGTCCGTCCGTCTGTACGTCCGTCTGTCTGTCTGTAAACAATTTGTAAACATCTTCTTCTACTAAACCATTGAGCCAATTTCAACTAAATTTCATGTTGAGCATCCCTAGGTCATGGGACAAAAGAATTGTTAAAAAAAATTTGATCACATAACCAAGATGGCCGCCATGACCATATATGGTAAAAACCTTAAAAAATCTTCTTGTCAGAAACCGCTCATCAGATTTTCAAAAAATTTCACAGGGATGACCTTTGAAGGCTCCCCTGAAAAAGTTGTTCAAAGAAATTTGATTCGTCAAAAAACATGGCCGCAGGAGCTCGTTGAACTTTGCATGNATGAAATATGGTCTGAATGTTTATCTTGATAATATCTGATTTTGGATCGTATATGGTCATCTTGGGTCAAAAATTAGGTCACCGGGCCAATTCTAGTAAAAGGTGAGCGATTTAGGGCCATCATGGCCCTCTTGTCTGTATTCGTATTCATTTTTTCAACAGCACGCCATCTCCATTTTTTAACAAGTAATTTTACATTTTCTATAATCAATTATATAAATAAAATAGAATAACAACCAAATGTATCACACCTGTTATCTAATGCAATACAAATCAAATGTAAAAAGTCCTGTTTTTTTTATGCTTTTTTTGCTTTAGAGGAAATGTTAGTTACTTGAAAACGATAATTGACTTTTTCAAACAATGAAAAATAACAAGGAAAATTATCGATGCTGTTTACTGAACAAATGACTTACTTGTATGAAGTCATGCCGTATTCCAGCGAAATTCGCCTGCTGAACATTTTGAAACTTTAAAGAAAATGTGTCGTTTGTTGTGGATTATCACTTAATTTTATTTACTCGTGATCATAGAAAATACATATTCTTGTTTTCGATACTCACCCGTCGATATTCAACAGAACCCAAGACATATCCCATATAAGTTTCTGTTTTTATAAATGATGTAAGTTCTTTTAATGCACGTATATTTTAATACTTTGTTTTCGGATAGAATGCTTATTGCTCCTTATTCATTTTACGCCTTGAGCGCATGTCGGTTCCTTAGTTTTGTATTGTTCATATTTGTTTCATTACTTATTATGAATTTAATTATGAAAAACAGAATAACCAGTGTTGTTTAATGTTTTATTAAATTACATTATTATTTTAATCCATCAGGAGTTCAAGTTATTTGCAGAAAGACGTACTTTATCTCAAGAGTATCTTGTTTATCTTATCCATAATGTATTTTAAGCTTTATAAAATATTTAGCCATTAGTGATCTGTGTGCTGATATATGACAATGGTTGATGTTTTTTAAAAGTATTCTTATCGAAAAACATAGCTTAACCTAATTAAATACCTAGCCTATGCGACCTCATTGTAAAAAGCCGATGTATTTTGCGAAAACCACATTTCCATCTAATGTACAATTACAAAATTAAAACTCCACAATATGTTCGAAGGCAAATTCATGCCAATAAAGACTGGCATCTGCAAACAGCTTGTTCATGTCTTTCAGGAAAATACCATTGAGTTTATCTTGCACATCGGCTACATACGTTTTATCCTGTCAGTGGCGCGAACCAACTAATGTGAGTGTACTCAAATGTGTACAACATTTTAAACGCAACGCACAAAAGCATTCACTCCGTCCACTGTTTATTCACAAACTGATTCAATCTTCTAAAATAGGCATGGAATAATTGTCAATAATAGGAATTAAGATTGACATTGTTTCTAAATTATGTAATCTGGTAGACATTTTGTTTTCATATAACTGATTGTGAATCGAATATCAATTATTGTCACAGTGTCCGTTGCAGATATACGTTGTCTTGATAATGTAACAAAAATACTTCCACTTTGGTAATTAAAATTAATATACACATGGCGGTTCTTTAATTGATGTAACAACATGTGCGAATTGAATGGAAGGTTCTGGCATGACGAAACGTATTTGCTTCTCATGACCGTACCAGCCCTTCAATAATCTGTATTTTTGCATATTAAGTATAAAGCTTGGAATAAAACATGTGTGCACAATATTAGTTAATACATTAAATACATTTCTGCTAATGCATTTGAAACAGTCTAGTACTGGAAACTTTTCTTATTTGCGGACAAAGTCTTTTATCGCCAATGTGTCTTTATGGACAAAGAGTCTTGTATCGATAATAAGGCTTTTATCGGATATGGGTCTTGTTTTAAGAAATACTCTTGTATCGAGAATGAGTCTTGTATCTTGTTTGGATTTCTAAGTATACAATATTATTGTACCTACGGTTTCATTAAGATTCTTGTTTTTTTAAGATAAAGTATGCTATACGATACAACCTTTCAGAGATCCATTCTCAGCGTGGATCTATTCTTGGGGAGTATTTTAGGCTGCCAGTCTTTAATCGGGATCATGTAAAAATCTATAACACATGTGGTAGTTATTAGCGCTCAAGTCTCCCAGTGTTCTTTCACCTGTACGTTTCAATCCGGCATTGCCGTCTTTACCCTGGAGCGTGTGACGTGATTAATTAAATGTCTGAGCGCTAGTGCCGGTTGGTAAATGCAATTGACACCATGGTAAGAAGACACGATGAGAATTGTTGTATCTCATATATACATGTGGTTAACCAGATGTACTAAAGGTTATTCGTATACAAACCGGTGATTCAGAAACATTTATCGACATAATACAAACATTTAGTTTTTAAATGTTTTTTTTGTTGCTTGTTGTTTTGATGATGTGTTTCTATGTTATACAGTAATGTAAATAACCCATACTGCAACTATACTTGTGCTATATAATGTGAATTAAACATTCTTTTCTTTAAAGAACCGTTGACGTTAAAATCGACATATGCTATTTTGAAATAGAACGGTATTGAGGTTAACAACATTTTTTTATATTTAAAAATGAGCACGTGTTACTGCTACATGTAATTATAATTAAACGTGATGAACAATACTTCTTTCCATGCACTGAGAAGCTCGATATTGAACGAACGGTCATTAGCCTATTGACAATGAATGAAGCCCCATGTCTATTCGTAATTACATATTTGTACATGCTTTAACAGGCTTGAATTCTCAATCAATTGTTTGGGGGAATATTACATCTAAAAGTTCCGGCATTTAATACCATGCATTGATACGTTTACAAATTATAAAACATAATAGTATAATTAAAAATTGCCCGAGCTAGTTTTGTCGATAACTAAACACCAAATTAATTTCATCAAATCGCTAGTAATACAAAATAGCACGGAGTCTAATATCTCCTGATTCTGACCTAGAAGACCCAGGCATGCATTTGAGTTTTGTCGATGATGGTCACCTCCTATTTCAGGTAGAGTTTCTCCCCAGATACTCCACTTTTTAAGACCACACTAAAAGTAAACGTATATTATTACCATTAAATAGCATTTAATTGCAGATATGAATCACAATTTGTCACAATTAACGTCAAGTCGAAAAGTTTTGTTGTAAATACGAAGTTTCTACATAATACTTTCCTTTTTCTGCTAACGCGTTTTTAGATAAAACTACTAACGGGTAAGTCGGATAGGAGTATTACGAAGGCAACCTGTAACATATTTGTAATTTTGTTGTCCTCAAATTCCTGATGGCCCATTCACTACAATGTGTTTTTATATTTGTGTTATGTTTTAAAGAGGTTTTGAAGGATAGTGTATCAGTATTTATCTTGATGCCAGTACCAGTGCTTCATCGTCGCCATCTGATAACTAATAACGTTCCGCCCTTTCATCAAAACGCTACAGACTATTGGATTATCTGTTCATATTTTTAATTATTCATTCTACGTGTTTAGTTTGTATTTGTACAATAACACGTCCTATGTGAACGGCTTTAACAGTACTTCCCTGTTCAAATTGAGTAAAATGCATTTTAGTCGCATAATGGATATGGTAGTGTATGCCTTTCTATTGGGAGCTCCAGTGTTCGATCCCTTCTAGGCAGCTTTTACGTGTGTATCTTAAAAGACACAAAGTACTGTTTTTGTGCAGTTAACGCATTTGATTAGTATTATAACACGTTTTATTTATAATGCTTTAACTTATACGTTATATCAAGACTGTAAACACATCAATTTAACTCCTTTACGCTTCTGACTTTTAATATGGCCAAGCAATACCTTAACTTGTATACAGCGAAAATCATTTATACTTTTTAACATTACCACGTGTACATACACTTATTTTGAGGGGTACAATATGCTGTTACATAATGTTTTTCAGATTTCTTTCAACGCGAATTTATGCTAATATTGGCTACCACATTTAACCGTTTTGCAGCGTTTCTCGATATTTTGAAACAATATCAGGTAGACAGCGTGTCTATGCTTTTATACTTGTGTACCTGCTATAAACTATAGGTGCGAGGTTCTCATAATATGTGTTTATATGTAGCTCAAGTGGACCCGTCTGTTATTGTTTGTTTTGTTTGACGATCAATATTATTTTGTATATTTAGTAAACTATCGCTATGTTAATATCCTGTGGCGATTTTTGTTCTTATAATATAAAGTCACGTAAAACAAACTGTTGAAACTCTGCATGAAAGGTTGTGATCGACCATATATTTACCATCAGATAACGAACTCGATATTTCATGGACACGGCTTCATCAGTTTAGAGAATGCATCATGCGCTTGAAAATGCTTCATCAGTTTAGAGAATGCATTATGCGCTTGAAAAGGCTTCATCAGTTTAGAGAATGCGTTATGCGCTTGAAAAGGCTTCATCAGTTTAGAGAATGCGTTATGCGCTTGAAATAGCATCCACAGAGAGCTATGGTAATTGTCTATCTCTGGAAACCATTCTTTATTATTTAATCACGCTCAATTAGATGATCACAGAGTTGATATTTGCGAGCAGGAGCAAAAATGTTAAATATTTTCGCCTGAACTTGAACCTATCAAGAAATAATCTCTAAACGCCACGGTGAGGTTATAACTGGAAATTTAAACCTGCTTTGTTTTATGAAGTCTTGAGAGTCTGGTAAACATCTGTCCGTTTGCGCTGGTTAAATACCATACATTTTGTTTACGTATATATACATTTGGTTGTTAATTTATACACACAACTTTCTATATTTCCTGTTTCCATTAATCATTTGCGTGTCCACGAACGATTTTTTTTATTAACCTCGCAAATATGCTCCATTCGCTGAAAATGCATAGTTTATCAACATGAAAATGACAATAAACCAATATTTTTAAAGAGTCGCCTAAAGTTAAAATCGCTGTCACGGTTACAAATTTAAATGAGTTGGGTAATTTAACATCCCATCCGTTCATCGCAGTGCGCACTCTGATTGTTAAAATAGGCGTCCGAAATCTACCCGTCAAATAGAAGGATGCATTAACGAAACTGGATTAAACTTATTGTGCTAGTTATCGCTTGTATATGGATGTCGTGTATACATATAGAAAAGGAAATGCTTTACACGTATGATAAATACTGTCATGACAGCAGGTCGATTTTGTCCTAGTTTTCGGAAGGGATGGATTTATTTCTGCGATGTAAACCTGGTATCATTTAGCGAATACAATTAAAAGCTGAATAATTATGATTATAGATAAAAGTTTTTTTAAAGGAGGCGGTAATATCGTCATTAAGGTACCCTAATTAAAGGAGATAATTATCATTAATAGTGTTATATTACGATTACAGTGAAGCAATGTATGAAACAATAAAGGAAACTCATTATTGAACTATACTATTTGGAGATGGCTTAACACTGAATATATTACATAATGCTGGTGTTTACTGCGGTAAAGAACAAAAGTGGATACAAACATTGTGAGAAAATGGTATGCTCGGCAGTGATGTTACGACTTTCCATGTGTTTCATGTTTGTAATGCGAAATGATTTTTATCGACAGTTGTGGCATCAATGACCGCACACTGATAATGGTTTGTGATGTATATACCTTAAATGATAGTTGTTTAAAATATGCACCACATACGTGTAAATTATATAATTATTAAAAACCAATATGTCGACGCTGGATTCAACTTCAACTAAAGATTAAGCGACTAAAGGTATGTTTGCCATTTTGATTTGTATGCATCATGAAAATAAAGTTGTCATTTTTTAAGGATGTCAAAAACCATGCTTTGAAATTGCAGCGAAGGTTCTTAAATGGAAACAAGTACATTTTTATCAGTGGTTTATAACGTCATATAAATACCGTCTCGTCAAGTGTTATTTGTGGATTTTGGTTACGCAGAGCAGTACAAAAGCGGTTTAACGTTTTATTCATTTTAAAGCTGATCCGCGGTAATGTCGTTAAACATGGCTTCACAATCCAGTGGTCACAGATTCGATTTCCGGTTGTAACTCATCCATTATCTGCTAACTCGTCATACGCATATGACGTCAACCCGAAGTGCCCAAACTTACACATATTCTGGATTCTACTTCGAACTAATGCACATCGCTCATAACAACCTGGTACTTAAATAATTATACATTAAATTTAAATCTGCTTTTGCTCATTACAACACTCACATCTGCTAATTCGCCTCTGTATTTTGGAATTTCCCCCTTAGCAAAGTAACACAACTTCTGTATTCTATGTGTGCTAATATATAAAAGATCACTCACAACTATCCTTCTACTTAAACTACATGTAATACATTCTAAACGTCTACCAGTTATGTACTTTAAATCATTAAGAAATAAACAAGAAACTAACCCGGTAACATTTATTTTCTTTTTCATTCGCCAGGTGCCTAAGCTGATCCTATCCTAGATAAGGGCAAACCGATAGATTACGTTTCTGATTCATCATAATTGTGTGTGTGTGTGTGTGTCTCCATAGCCACAAAAGAATCAGTTGGGAACGAAAACTTTGCATCAATTATACTCACTTATAAGTGGTTGAATGTCATAATGTTTGTACACCTAAGCATATTACTTATATACACTCAATATGGTCAAAGAACTATAAACCACAACTAGATGCTCGCAAAAATGGTTTTGACATTTCTACTTAAAGTTTAATTTTTGCTTTTTTTAAATGCAACTCGAGCGGCGTTCAGAACCTCATTATGTTGGTCAAATCCGAAAAAGCCGGTACATTAAATAATAGCAATTTCTTAAGTTTCACTCTAAATTACACACCAAGTAATTGTATGCGAGACCGATGAATGGGTCCTGAATGAACGCCTCGCTTACTTTATTACGTGGTCGATTGACATCCAAGAAAGCGACCCATTACATCCTATTAATAGACAATTACACCTACATTATAGGCCGCTATAGGTATTTGGTTTCAAGAAGAAAACTGTTTATATTACTGAGGAAAGGAACTTTAATAGCTTAGCTAACGTTCCAGTCATATAAACTTAAGATGTTTGTAACTTATTTTGTAAACACATTGTGGAATTAATTTGTTTAAACAAAGAGAAGTATTTAACGATATTGTAACTCCTTTGTAAAATCAAAGACACGGCTTTTGTATTCATGTCGACTCTTTATATATTATATTATATATGATAAAGAAACCTGACATTTAGCAATTATGTAAATTACATTTATAACAACATCGAATTTGTCTTCTGCAGTTGCTACCACTGCTTCTTCTTTTATCACTTGCTTTACTGCTGCTGATGCTGCCCCTGTTTTTACTAAGTTTACAGCAACAAAAACAACAATAAGTGCTTCTACCATTGCTACTTATAGCACTTCTACTAATAATAATACTACTTCAACTACTACTTAAACTACTACTACTACTACATATGCTACTACTTCTAATTTTTTTACTTTACCTTTTTGTTTAATGCAATGTTTTTTTTTCTACACACATAACAAATAATGCAAGCCTGGTATGATAAACACCCAGCATTATCGTTCAGTTAATGCAAGCCTGGTATGATAAACACCCAGCATTATCGTTCAGTTAATTAACGGACCAAGAAAATAGCAAGAGCACGCACCTGCTTATTATGTTAAGGAAGCACGTGCTGGTTCCTTGCTGTGCCATTTTACCGTAACGTTATTCTTTAATTGACACACATTAGTTGCATTTATTAGTTTCACATAACACAACAACCTGTTTGGCACATGCTCGGTAAAATAATTCAGTTGGAGCGGTGCATGAACGTCGGTATTTTTGTAAATGACATGCAACAAAAGCGTCATACGTTTTCTGATTTCAAATCTGCAATTATCGTTAGGCCTATAAGCGTGTTATTTCAAGTATGGAAACTTACTTTCATATGAATATATAGACCACATCTTTTTAGCAATAGTGGCAACTTTTCCAGAAATACGATCTTTTGAATATGATAAAATTAAAATAATTTCAGAAAAAGAGAGGAGACAACATTAATTTGGCAAATATTGGATTATTCAAACTCCATAAATCAGACGTGCTTTAGACGATCTGGCTGGTTATCGAGCTTGGCCGAGATGTTCTACACACAAACATTTTGATAAAGTTTTATAATGACACCATTTAAATTAGTTTGGTTAAAAGGCAGACAATTTTAATTTCGCCAATCGTTTAAAATGTAAGGGCCATAATTCAGACGTGCTTCCAACGATCTGGCTGGTTATCGGACTCGGTCGAGACTTGACGCCCACACATGTAAGTTTGATGATGATACAATTGCGTAATGGATGATGTATGAACAGTTAAGATTACATGTATATCACTTTATTTCAGTTCAGAAAATTATACAAGGAGCACATGTATCAATATTCAAAACAAATCAGTCAAAAACATATTGTTGCTTTTTTATTTTTAAAAAAGATAAGTCATCTTGGTAGCAAAAGAACTGTATAAGAGTTGTTACATGTAAATTGTGACTATTTAGCCAATTATCTTTCCCCCAAATGTATTCGTTTCCGCGATTAAAGTTTCTTCCTGAATGGAGAAATTCACAACGCGAAATTATAAAAGTTCCAATGTGAAGTTGTCCCAGAATGGAGGTAATAAGCACGGATTTAAAAACTTATTACTGTTCCAGTCTAGCTGGGTGTCAGAACCTGAAAGGCATTGATTGCTAATTAAAATAGAATACCGACCGTGCTTATTGGTTGTCAGTACGGGAATTGAATATCAAGGATATTTGTTCATTTAAATGATAGTTTAATAGTATTCGTTGAGTCGTATGTTTCTTGCAATGCATAAACATAAGGAGCCTACTTTGTTTTCAGTATTAGTAAATTCTACAACAGAACAACATACCCATGTGTTCACCAAATAATGTTATATGCTCTTTAAAAAAATATATAAATAAAATAGAATAACAACCAAATGTATAAAACCTGTTATTTAATGCAATGCAAATAAATGTTTTTTTTTGCTGTATAGGGAAATAGCAGTTATTTGAAAACGATAATTGACTTTCTCATACAGTGAAAAAAGACAGTGAAAATTATCGATACTATTTTGCTGAAAAAAAAATGACGAAATGTTATGACCATATGACGTATTCAGCGAAATGAATATTAAAATCAAACACAACTATAGTGTTGCTATGAATGTTAATAATGTTCCGCCTGTTTAAAAGATACGTCATATTTGTAGCAAAAGTACTGTTAAGGGATCGATACATGTAAGTTCTAGCCAATTATCTTTTCCCCAAATTAAGTCGTTTTCGCGATTAAAGTGTTTTCATAAATAGAGAATTTCAAGACGCAAAATTCTTAAAATTCCAGTGTAATGCTTTCCCAGAATGGAGGTTAATAGCACATATTTTAGAACTCATTACTGTTCCAGTCTAGCTGGGTGTCAGAACCTGGAAGGCATCGATTGCTAATTCAAATAGAACACCGACCGTGCTTTGTGGTTTTTAGTACGGAAATTGAATATCAAGGATATTGGTACATTTAAATGATGTTTTAATTGTTTTCGTTTAGTTGAATGTTTCTTGTAATGAATAAGCATAAGGCGCAAAATTTTGTTTTCTGTATTAGTAAATTTTTCAACAGCACGCCATCTCCATGTTTTTACAAGTAATTTTGCATATTCTATAAAAAAAATATATATATAGAATAACAACCAACTGTATAAAACCTGTTATCGAATGCAATAAAAAACAAATGTAAAAAAAAACTGTTATTTAATGCTTTTCTTTGCTTTATAGGAAATTTCAGTTATTTGAAACCGTTAATTGACTTTCTCAAACAATGACAAATTACAGGGAAAATTATCGATGCTGTTTTAATGAAAACATGTCGTCCTTGAATGACCTAATGACGTATTCCAGTGATATTCGCCTTCTGAATTTCTTGACACTTAAAAACAAATGTGTCGTTTGTGGGTAGATTATCACTTAATTTTATTCACTGGTGATCATAGAAAATACATATTCTTGTTTTCTATACTCACCCGTAATAAGAATCGATATTCAACAGAACCCAAGACATATCCTATATAAGTTTCTGTTTTTTAAAATGATGTAAGTTTTTTTAATGCACGTATATTTTAATACTTTTTTTCGGATAGAATACTTATTGTTCCTTATTCATTTTACGCCTTTAGCGCATGTCGGTCCCTGAGTTTTGTATTGTTCATATTTGTTTTATTACTTATTATCAATTTAATTATGAAAAGCAGAAAAACAAATTGTGTTTTAAGGTTTTATTAAATTACATTATATTTAATCCATCAGGAGTTTAAGTTATTTGCAGAAAGACGTACTTTATCTCAAGAGTATCTTGTTTATCTTATCCAAAATGTATTTTGAGCTTTATACAATATTAAGCCATTAGTGTTCTGTGTGCTGATATATGACAATGGTTTATGTATTTTGAAAGTATTCTTATCGAAAAACATAGCTTAACCTAATTAGATACCTAGCCTATACGACCTCCTTGTTAAAAGCCGATGTATTTTGCGGAAACCACATTTCAATCTAATCTTTAATTACACAATTAAAACTCCACAATATGCTCGATGGCAAATTCATGCCAATAAAGATTGGTATCTGCAAACAGCTTGTTCATGTCTTTCAGGTAAATACCATTGAGTTTACTAACGTGAGTGTACTCAAATGTGTATAACATTTTACAACGCACAAAAGCATTCAACCCGTCGATTGTTTTAACATTTACAAACTGATTCAATCTACTAAAATAGGCATGGCATAATTGTATTAATAGGAATTAAGATCAACATTGTTTCTCAATTATGTTATCTGGGAGATTTTTCGTTTTCATGTAACTGATTGTGAATCGAATATTAATTATTGTCACAGTGTCCGTTGCATATACACGTTGTCTTCATAATGTAATAAAAATAATTCCATTTTGGTAATTGAAATGTTTATACACATGGTGGTTCTTTAATTGATGTAACAACTTGTGTGAATTGAATGGAAGGTTCTGGCATGGTGAAACGTATTTGCTTCTCATGACCGTACCAGCCCTTCAATAATCTGTATTATTGCATATTGAGTCTAAAGCTTGAAATAAAAAAATGTGTGCACAATATTAGTTAATGCATTTAATACATTTCTGCTGATGCATTTGAAACAGTCTAGTACTGGCAACATTTCTTGTTTGCGGAAAAATTCTTTAAACGACAATGTGTCTTTTATGGAGAAAGAGTCTTGTATCGATAATGAAGTTTTTATCGGGAATAGGTCTTGTTTAAAGAATGCCTCTTGTATCGAGAATGAGTCTTGTATCTTTTTTTCTAAGGATTTCTAAGGACACAAATTATTGTGCCCCACAGTTTCATTAAGATTCCTTTTTTTAAAGATCGAGAATGCTTTACGACACAACATTTCAAGGATCCTCTCTCAGTGGGGATCTACTATTGAGGAGTATTTTTAGGCTGCCAGTCTTTTACCGGGAACATGTTAAACTCTAAAACACGTGTGGTAGTTATTAGCGCTCAAATCTCCCAGTGTTCTTTCACCTGTACGTTTCAATCCCGCATTGCCGTCTTTAACCAGGAGCGGACTTCCCCCTGAATAACGGCTAGATTACCAGAGCTTTGAATGAGAACCGGCCGTTGGTCTCTGATACCTTCGACCAATGCACATCGCATGTAAGATCGGAATAAAAAAGTATTTGTTAACGTGGATGGATATTGACCGACTGAATATAATCTGTTTAGTTCCTGATGGGGTGTTTATACATTAAATGTTTATATTTCATAATAGATGTATTTTGACACAAATAAATTACTATAATATAAATCAAATTGTTTAAAAATCGTACTATGGGTTTTTTGTTAGTTGAAACAAGTTCATTTATTTAGAGAAGCGGGTAGGAGAACACTTATATCATGTTAAAGCTTGTGAAATATAAATGGTCTTTATGTGAGTTTTGATATTGTAAATACAAAGTTTCTATATTTGTATTTCCTGTTTCTGCAAACGCGCTTTTGAGTTGAACAGACTTACGGATTAGTCGGATATGTGTATTGTAAACATTCTGCTACATACTGGTAATTGTAGTTATTCGTCGATCCCTAATGACCAATTAACTACAATATGTTTTCAAACTTGTGTAATGTTTTGAAGGGATTTGAAGGATAGTTTATCAGTACTTATTTTGATGCCAGTACCAGTGCTATTTCGGTGCCATCTGATTACTAATAAAGTTCAGCCCTTCGATGAAGGTTGCTACAAACTATTGGACTACATGTATCTGTACATAGTATAAATCATTAATTCCACGTGTTGGTTTGGTATTTGTACATGCTATATTTGGACGGCAGTATGCCGCTGTCCAGATTGAGTAATATGCATTGTTTAGTCGCATATTGGATATGGTGGTGTCTGCCTTTCTATTCGGAGTTCCAGTGTGCGATCCCTATTAGGGAGTTTTGACTTGTAGATCTTAAAAGACAGAAAGTACTGGTTCTTTGCAGTGGACTTAACGGACTTTATTAAAATAAATACACATTTTATTTGTAATGTTATACCTTATACTTTATATCAAGACTGTAAAAAAAAACAATTTAAATTCCTTTACGTTTCTGACTTATAATCTGGCTTAGCAATATCTTAAATTTGTATACAGCGAAAATCGTTAACATTTTTTTTATAATATCACGTGTATATCAACATATTGTCGAGCGGTACAATATAATGTAAATTAAGGTTTTTCAGATTTTTTTGAACGCGAATCTATGTTAATATTGGCTTCTATATTTTACCGTTTTGCAGCGTTTCTGCGATATTTTGCAACAATTTCCAGGTAGACCACGTGGCTATACTTTTATACTTTTGAAGTACTTGCTATAAAGCATAGGTGCGAGGTTCTCAGAATCTGTGTTTGTTCGTAGCGGCTACTCTCAAGTGGACACGTCTGTTGTTGTTCGTTTTGTTTGACGATGAGTCTTATATCTATATTAAGTATCGGGAAACTATTGTTATTGTAATGTCTTGGGGCGATATTTGTTCTTATAATGTAAGTCACGCAAAACAAACTGCTGAAACTCTGCATGAAATGTTGTGATCGACCATAAATCTACCATCAGATAATAAACTCGTTATTTCATGGAAACGGCTTCATCAGTTTAGAAAATGCATTATGCGCTTGAAATAACATCCACAGATAGCTGTGGTAATTGCTTATCTCTGAAAACCATTCCTTATTATCTAATCACGCTCAATTAGATGATCACAGAGTTGATATTGGCGAGCAGGATCAAAAATGTGAAATATTTGCGCTTGTAATTGTACTTTACAAGAAATAATCTCTAAACGCCATGAACAAGAAATAATCTCTAAACGCCATGGTGAGGTAATCATCGTAATTTCAACCTGCTTTGTTTTATGAAGTCTGTGCGTCTGGTAAACATCTGTACGTTTGCGCTGGTTTGAAATGCTAAAGAAGTAATACAGATCTATATTAAATTCCACAACCTTGATTACATCTCTTATTGCAATGTTACTTTCGGTTTAGTTTCTAAATATTGGCAAAGTGTTTACTTGAATATTCTCGAATATTTGTATTATAATTGGCGTGATTGTTTGCTACCAAGAATGATACAAGTATTGTGTTTAAGATCTTAATTGTAACATGATATGTCCCTATATTGTTATGGTCCAAAACAAAAAGTTCATTAACAGGCCAAACAGATCATGTGTTTCCACGTACATTACCAAAAAGCAGAGCAGCTAGGTCGGCTAAACGTTTGTTTTGTCGTTCAAGGTTTTAACGATTCCCAATTTAATAAGAATATGCAAATACGGTCTGCACAGGCTAATCTGAGACGACACTTACGCACATGCATGAAACCCCCTTTTTACAGAGCGCAGCTCATATATATGACTGCATATTCACTGCATAGCAAAACCCAAAACAAATAGTGCCACTTGTGTGAATATACATTCGTATAATAATTCATCGTATCACAATCATTATTTTATTACTTTGATGTCAAGTCTTATGCTTCCAAAAGTCTTGGCAAACACGCGCAGTTGGTCTTTTGATCTCCGAGGCTTAGAAAAGGTTTGGTAATCTGCCTTATACATGTACTCGTAGACCGTAGAATAATACAATTTGGAGTAGAAAAAAAACGTTAATATTCCTGTGTGTATTGTGTCTTTTGTATATTGAATAAAGACGCATGTAGGAGGAGATCGTTATAGCAAAATAATGGTAATATATAGGTTCTGTCTGTTTTGCCATGAAGCAAGCTCGAAGCCAAACATTATATGCACACTAGACAGTTTCTACGTGCGATTTTTACTGTTTCAAACGAACGTTAGTGCAATGAGGTAAATGTCGATTTACAATTACGAATGTTTGCAAATCGTTCTGAGCAAAGTGTTAGGCTCGACGTTTTTTAATCGGTTAGACCTCATGTTCCATGGCCAAGACACGAGTTTATATCATGTTTATGTTAAGTGACGAGTTTCAATGTTTGCCTATAATCTATTGCATAAGAAATTGGTGTATTGCCTTAAATAACGGAATTGGTTTAAGATTGGAGTTACTCTCCTAGCAATGTCTCCAGGGATTGCTATATTTAGGTGGATCGAACTCAACTCGAATGGTACCACACAGCAGTAACATCAAATAAAACTGTTTGTACCATAAAGTATACAACTTTTGATCTCGATCCTGGACAGCTGAACATGGTTATCTGTTGGTTCATTGACTCGTTCATACAAACATATTTAGTAAATTGTAATTGCTGTCGGTATAGCAGTATCTTCTGGTACTCCTTTTTTTTCATTATACATGCTTTAGAAATAGCATACTATTTATAGTAATGAATTATTAATTTGTAGAAAGATTATATTGATCATTATATCGCTTTCCAATTCAAGTCATTGTTGATATATACAATGACATTTGCGTATTGGGATTGGCTTTGTTTTGACTATGTTCTTATTACAAGTCGCGTATAATATTTTTTTTCTCCCCTGTACAAAAACCTATACAATATTAAAATAGGGCTGGCCTACATACAAAACAAGCGCGGGTGGATAATGGGTCAGTACTGTCTGTGTGGTTTCTTCTTAAGATCAAAAAGCGAAAAGGTGAAGGAATTATTATTGAGAGGACTATAACACGTAAAAGAAAGAGTTATCACACTATAAATAACAATTGATAAGCTCCTGAAAACGGTTGACCCAGTCCATAACGGCTTAGCCGAATATCGTTTCTGGTTTACCATTCGAATATTAATGAACAATTAAGGATAACATAGTATCTATTAGTTGTTATAATACATGTTTTTTTTTTTAATTCCCATATATTCGAATACCTTATTTTGAAGCGAATTGTTATTGGTGGATTCATTTTGCATCTTAAGTGGACATGGGTTTCTAAGTTTAGTCTGCTTAAAATAAATACCTAAATTTAATGATGAAAAGCAGACAAACAAGTTTGTTAACATTATATTCACCAGGAGCTTCAGTTATTCACAGAATTACACACTTTATTTTAATACAACTTGTTTGTTGACCTAAGTTTATAGGATGTCATAAATTACTGAAATAACCATGTTTCGTCACTCAATCCAAGAACCACTGACTGCCTGCTTGGAAATTTATTTGAAAAAAAAGTCAGCGTTGTTATCGCACCCTTTATTATCTTGTGACGAATTAACAATTTTAATTTGGAACTTATTAGTCAAAAGTTAAGCATTGCCACACTGTTTCCTAAATGAATCATGAAAACAAACATTTTCAACATAAAGGTTCGAGCTCGTTTACTTTGTGAAAAAGTCCATTTCCTCAAAACGTTGTGCATTATACTTGTAAACACTTTATGACACCCAAATGTATTTCAAACTACATGAAATATACATCATTGACCTGACTACTCATCCATTAGTGTTCTGTGTGCTGATATATGACAATGTTTGATGTGTTTTGCAAGTATTCTAATCGAAAACATAGTTAAACTTAAGTTGATGTTAAGCTAATACGACCTCCTTGTTAAAAGTCGATTAATTTTGCGAACACCACACTTCCATCTAATCTATCTTATAATTACAAAATTAAACTCCATAATGTGCCCTATGGCAATTTCATGCCAATACAGACTGGTATCTGCAAAAAGCTTGTTCATGTCTTTCAGGTGAATAATGGAGTTTTGTGTGAGATGAAATCCGGACTAACCTTCACCTTACAGGTAAGTCTAGTTCAATATTCAAATATCTCTTGCACATCGGCTTCAGACGTTTCATCATGTAAGTGGCGCGAATTACCTCACGTGAGTTAACTCATGTACAATAACAACAACAACATTTATTTCAGCAAAAAAGCTTACAATAAAGCATCTAGCCTACACTAGTGAATATAAGTTAACTCATATACGTGTAACATTTAAAACGGAGCGCACAAAAGCATCCTCTCCGTCCAATGTTTCTACATCTGCAAACTGATTCAATCTGCTAAAATAGGCATGGAATAATTGCCATTAATGGGAAGTAGGATTGATATTGTTTCTCAATTATGTAATCTGGTAGACATTTCATTTTCATGTTACTGATTGTGAATCGAATATTAATTATTTTCACAGTGTCCGTTGCAGATACACGTTGTTTTAATAATGTAACAAAAATAATTCCACTTTGGTAATTGAAATGAATATACACATGGTGGTTCTTTAATTGATGTAACAACATGTGCGAATTGAATGGAAGGTTCTGGCATGACGAAAGGTATTTGCTTCTTATGACCGTAGCAGCCCTCTTATAATCTGTATTATTGCATAATAAGTCTAAAGCTTGTAATAAAAAAAATGTGTGCACACAATTAGTTAATGCATTTAATACATTTCTGTTGATGCATTTGAAACACTCTAGTACTGGAAACTTGTCTATTTTGCGGACAAAGTCTGTAACCGGCAATGTGTCTTTTATGGAGAAAGAGTCTTGTATCGATAATGAGGCTTTTATCGGGAATGGTTCTTGTATCTTCATTTTTTAAGGATTTCTAAGTACACAACATTATTGTGCCCACATTTTCTTTAAGATTCCGTTTTTTAAAGATCGAGAATGCAATACGACACACCATTTCAGAGATCCTCTCTCAGCGGGAATCTATCATTGAGGAGTATTTTTAGGCTGCCAGTCTTTTACCGGGAACATGTTAAAATCTGTAACACATGTGTTAGTAATTAGCGCTCAAGTCTCCCAGTGTTCTTTCACCTGTATGTTTCAATCACGCCGCCTTTACCCTGGAGCGGACTTCCCCCTAAATCACGGCAAGATAGCCCGGGCTTTGTATGAGAACCGGACGTCGATCTCTGATACCTTCGACCAATGCACATCGCATGTCAGATCGGAATAGAAAAAAAAAAAAACTTGTTAACGTGGATGAATATTGACCGATAGATCAAAATAGTATTTGCCTGAAAGAATCGAACAGAACACAATCTGTGATTAGTGGTAGCCTCACTCTGATGTGGTGTGTATGTTGCCATTGGATATATATGCCATGAATGGATGTGAGGTGATTAATTAAATGTCTGAGCGGTAGTGCCTATTGGTGAGTGCAATTGACACCGTGGTAAGTAGACACGATGCAAATTGTTGTATCTTATATATACATGTGGTGATCCAGATATAATGAAGGTTATTCGTAAACAAACCGATGATGCAGAATAAGTTATTGAAATAATACAGTAACTTAGCTTTCAAATGCATTGTGTTATTGCTCGTTGTTTTGATGATGTTTTTCTATGTTATACGGTAATGTAAATTATCTATACTACAACTATTCTTGGGATATATATTGCACATTTATTTAAAGAATTGTTGACTGTAAAATCGACATATGTTGTTTTGAAATAGAACGGTATTGAGGTTAACAATATGTTTTGCATTTAGAAATTAACACGTGTCACAGCTATTTATCATTAAACGTGATAAAAATTCTTCTTTTCCGGCACTGAGTAGCTATATTGAACGAACGGTCATTAGCCTTTTGACAACTAAGGTAGCCCCATGTTTCTATGCGTAATTACATATTTGTACATGCTTTAACCGGCTTGAATTCTCAAGAACTGCAATCACAATGTTATTAATGTATGATGCTTGTCCGGCCCGAGAACTCCGACTTTATCGATAATTCACCACCTAATAATTTTCACCAAATCGCGCGTAATGCAAAATAGCACGGAATCCAATATCTTCTTCTTCTGAACAAGGCTATCCAGACATGCATTTGAGTTATTAATAGGTTGATGATGGTCACCACAATTTTCGGGTAGATGTTCTCCCCAGATACTCCACTTCTCAAGACCGCACTTTAATTAAACATATATATGAATACAACTAATAATAGCAAGTAATAGCATTTAATTGCAGATAAAAATCAAAAGTCGTCACAATTAGCGTCGAGTCGAATAGTTGTGTTGTGGTAAATACAACGTTTCTACATTTTCCATCCCTTTTTCTGCAAACGCGCCTCATAGTTGAACAGCCTAACTAATAATTCGGATAGGTGTAGTGTGAACAATCTGCTACATACCGGTTATTGTTGTTATTCTTCGATCCCTAATGACCAATTAACTGCAATATGTTTTCGTACCTGTGTTATGTTTTGAAGGGTTTTGAAGGAAAGTTTATCGGTATTTATCTTAATGCCAGTTCCAGTGGTATTTCGGCGCCATTTGATAACTAATTCATCCCTTCAATCAAGGTCGCTACAAATTATTGGACTATCTGTACATAGTGTAAATCATTGACTCCACGTGTTACTTTGGATTAGTACATGACATGTTTGAACGGCTTAAATAGTACGTCCCTGTTCAAATTAAGTAAAATGAAATGTTTAGTCGCATTTTGGATATGGTGGTCTCTGCCTTTCTATTGGGAGTTCCAGTGTTTGATCCCTACTAGGGAGTTAAACTTGTAGATCTAAAAAGACACAAAGAAGTGGATCTTTGCAGTTAACGGACTTTTCTAGTATAAATACACATTGTTTTTCTTATGATATACCTTTTACTCAAGACGGTAAACACATTAATTTACCTTCTTTTACGTTTCTGACTTATCTGACTTAGCAATATCTCAAATTTGTATACAGCTAAAATTCAATAACTCGAATCTATGTTAATATAGGCTACCACACTTCACCGTTTTGCAACGTTCCTCCGATATTTTGATATTTTCAATGCTTCTATACTTTTGAAGAACCTGCTATAAATTACAGGTGCGAGGTTCTCAGAATCTGTGTTTGTTCGTAGCGGCCTACTTCAAGTAGACACGTCTGCTATTGTTTGTTTTGTTTGACGATGAGTCTTATTTTGTATATTTGGTAAACTATCGCTATTGTAATGTCCTGTGGCGAGATAGAGAATACATGGTTGGTGCCGAGGTGGAGAAAGTTTTTCTGGTGATGTGTGACGTAATAACCTAATCTAATTAACATTGAGCAAATAAATGAACAATTACTAAATCATATAGAAATCAGTAATGTAGGATAGGATTATTGTTGTATAACTAAGTAGACATTATTATCCTAAAGACATATACTAAATATTAAATCATGTATAAATTATGTTTATAAAATGGTACTGTCATTATTAAATAATGTAGTTATTATCTTTATGGAATATATACAGTTAAACTTATGAAATGAAATTATTATTATTATTGAAATAGATACATGTGACGTAGTAGCCTACATCCAGTTAACATTTGAGAGGGTCAGTTATTTACAAATATAAAATGTCATAGTGTGGCCAGATTTATTACAAGTTATGTATTAATGTACCAAGCCTTCAACCATGTAATGTCAACTAATGGGTAAAACATGTCATTTAATAATCAAACTATTTCCTTAAGAGGTTTGACCTTTCCTGATATTACATGTTACTGTCTGTTTCGCTTCTATATAAACTGTCACTTGCTGCATTAAAGATAGTTTCACGCACACAGGCAAAGATGTAATTACGCTCGTTCTTGCTCTATTGGGCAAGGCTCCCTTTAGGGGTTCGCTTGTAATTTGTTGATTAATTATTGGATTTGGACCTGGACATTGGAAAGTGTTTAAAAAATTTATGGAGCAAAATAAAATAGAAACTTGTATCTATGTGTAAGCGTCATTGTTCAGATCGAGTAACGCTACAGAGGCTTATAAAAAGAAAATAGGGCAAGCTTTAGCAAAATTCTTGTCTCTTTAATCCACAGAGTCTTGCTTAAAGTAGATATGTTTCGTCAGAGAAATGACGTCACAAGAGAAATGTCATCAATTGCGTTATCAAGTGAATGGAAATAAAAATATGGAAAGCCGGTTCTGTAATATGTTTTAAAGAAGATGCAAAGTAGGATGATATGTGATATAAGCGATAACATTCACGATACGTCTCAATAATGTGTCACCCTTGTGTAGTGTATTGGAAAGGTTACACTCAACTATGTGTCACAGCGTGCGTAGGAATACACTTCTTCCCGTTGACCGGAGATAGGAAAATGTATTCGACCCTGATATATTTGGTCAATGTTTGAAACAGAGGCAGGATAAAATTATTTTTGTTCTTATAATGTTAGTCACGAAAAACGAACTGCTGAAACTCTGCATGAAATGTTGTGATCGACTTTATTTACCATCTGATAATAAACTCGATAGTTCATGAAAACGGCTTCATCAGTTTAGAGAATGCATTATGCGCTTGACATAACATCCACAGATAGCTGTGATAATTGCTGATCTCTGGAAACCATTTTGTATTATCTAATCACGCTAAATTAGATGATCACAGAGTTGATATTGGCGAGCAGGAGCAAAAATGAGAAATAGTGTTGCCTTTAATTGTACCTAACAAGAAATAATCTATAAACGCCATGGTGATGTAATAACTCTAAATTTCGACCTGCTTTGTTTTATGAAGTCTGGTGCGTCTGGTAAACACATGTATGTTTGCGATGGTTTTAAATGATAAAAAGTAATGATATCTAAATTAAATCCAACAATCTTGATTATTTTTATTGCAATGTTACTGTCTGTTTAGTTTCTACATATAGGCCAAGTTTTTACTTGAATATTCTCAAATATTTGTATAACAAGTGGCGTGATTGTTTGCTACCAGGTAAGAAACAATTATTCTGTTTAAGATGTTAACTGTAACATGATATTGCCCTATATTTGAATGGTCCAAAACAAAGGTTCATTAACAGGCCAAACAGGTCATTTGTTTCCAATTACATAACCAAAAAGCAGGGTTATTTGGTCGGCTAAACTTTTGTTTTGTCGTGAAAGGTTTTAACGATTCCCAATTTTATAAGAATATGCAAATACGGTCTGCACATGCTAATCTGGGACGACACTTTACGCACATGCATTAAACCCCCAATTCTCACAGTGTGACACATATATATGACTGCATATTGACTGCATATCAAAACCCCCCAAAAATAGTGCCACTTATGTGAATATACATTCGAATAATAATTAATCGTATCACTATAATTATTTTATTACTTTGATGTCAAGCCTTGTGCTTCCAAAAGTCTTGGCAAACACGCGCAGTTGGTCTTTTGATCTCCGAGGTTAAGAAAAGATTTGGCAATCTGCCTAATACAAGTACTCTTAGACCGTAGAATAATACAATTTGGAGTAGAAAAAACGTTAATATTCCTTTCTGTATTGTACCATTTTTCATTGCATAAAGATGCGTGTAGGAGGACATTGTTATAAAAAAAAATGGTAATATATAGGTTCTGTATGTTTTGAAGCAAGCTCGAAGCCAAACATTATAGGCACACTTGTGGCGTGTTCTGACAAAACTGGGCAAAATGCTTGTGCGCAAATTGTCATCCCAGATTAGCCTGTGCAGTCCGCACAGGCTAATCAGGGACGACAATTTCCGCTTTTATGGATTTTTTCGTTTAAAGGATGTCTCTTCTTGGCAAAAATCCAGTTTAGGCGGAAAGTGTCGTCCCGGATTAGCCTGTGCGGACTGCACAGGCTAATCTGGGATGACACTTTACGCACAAGCATTTTGCCCAGTTTTCTCAGAACACGCCACACTAGACCGTCTCTACTTGAGATATTGTTTACACGAATGTTCATGCAATGAGGTACATGTTATTTAAAATTGCGAATTTTGAGCATACTATTTAGTGTAATGAATTATTCATTTTTAAAAATATTAAAATCAAATTAATTGTTAATTAGCGCTTTTCAATTCAATTAGAATTTGGCATATCCCATAATGGGTCCATAAAACACACCCTGAAAAAACAAAGTGGTTCAAAAATACATAACTATATGAACAAACAACATCAAGACAATCTATACAAGATTTAAATAGATGCTACGTTTAATAAACTTTTTGTTTATATTATTTCGTTGATTTGTGGCTAAATTTTAAAAATCACCGAACGTTGGAAAAGACTGATTATGGACGCCATTTTGTTCTGTTGACGTCACGTGCTTTAGCTCGGGGGCGATTATCGATTATCAACATTTGGCCCTGCGGGCCAAACGTGATAATCACCTTGCTTTGACCGAGAATCACATGCGTTCAAGTCAATTTTGTTAATATATATAGTAACATAAGCATTAATATATATTAATGTGTATTCAGTTTGTTGTTGCAGATAAGGGCCATATTGACACGAATTAAGTCTACGAAAAGATATTTTGTTCACGTAACAGTGGATACAAATGGATGGTCAATTCAATATGATTTAAAATGAGTTTATTCAAATTAAGATTTAATATATATGTTTGATTGATGCACATATATCTATCAGCAGATACTATCCCCACGTCATGTGAAAAATAGGTCATTAGGTTAAATTAAAGAAAAAGCTGGTTGACACTCTAGAAGTCACATTTTTGTCCAATCTTCATGAAACTTGGTTCGAACATTTGTCTTTATGGTATTTCGGCCGAATTTGAAACTGGGTCATGTGAGATTAAAATAAACTTTGGTCTTAAGGCCATTTTAAAAATGCCTTTAAACACTATTAAACATTTGTTCTTATGATATCTCACCTGAGTTCGCAACTAAATGTGTGAAATATTTATGTTTTATTAGGTATTTTTATAATAACTCCACCTTTTAAGAATAGTTTAGTTCCCCCATGTCTCAGGTGAGCACATTAGGACCCATGGTCATCTAATCCTTAACGGATATAGTATATAGTGAACTATTGTTAACACTCTAGAATAATTACTACTCCAATAGTTTTCAAATTATTTCATCAAACGACACTAAGCATTAAATAAAGCTGTTTTAAATCAAATTCACCGATAGCGCCAGAACTTTCTGCGATGCAAAAACAAATGGACAGCACCTACATGTCACACAATAGCGTGCGTATACATTTCAAGTATATGTCTATTAATATATAATAAACGCTTCATATAGCACGGTAAGCATGCATATTAGGCTGCGCCCAACATTTTCAGATTTGATGTGACAAATATTGAATGTCAGAACACTATAATAAACCTACCAAAACTTGGAATAAAATACATTTGATGCATACTTTTAAGGTTGTGCTTAGTTAAGCTGTCGATGAATACTTTAATGTATTGTGTAAAGTAATGCCATCCATACATGTACATTAATTACATAAAGGGTGTGAAAGTAGATATTCAAGAAGTTATGTTTTTAATCAGAACAAATTCTAGCTTGTCATGTATCAAAAACAAAGTTTTGACGTACTATACTTATACTTGTTTTAAATTGTATTTTAGAAATAATAGTTTTCCTAGCCAAAAACTGTGAGCCTGTACCTTCAACACGCACTCCGTGAGCCTGTACCTTCAATATATGCGCTGCCTCTCTTAAATCATTTGCTATCCTCGAGAACATTGTAAATACTCGAGGGAATAGTTTGCGTTTTGTATTCACTAAACGCTCCTTCGACCATGTAAACAATAATTGCTCTTTAGTAATTCTTATCGGAACTTCTTCGGCGATGTATATTTGGGCAGAAAGTGGACATTGTATCATAGACACCGAGCGTAGACAGCAATTGTTCAGAATAACTGATATCCTCTTTACCAGAAGCAGCAACAGCAGCGTGTTCTTCAGTTCGTTACATTCTCATTAGTAAAAACATCATCATGAGAATCAGTTGGTCATGTTAAAATAACATGAACACTCAACACAGGTGAGTGGGCAATTTGTATCCGTATATAAACGTATTACTTTATGATGCAAAATGTCCATGCGGATTTTTCCACATAAATATACGCGAGAAACCGTACACTTAATGTACAAATTAATGTGTTATACGAACACAAATTACCTAAACAATAATAAAAAATCCGCGTCCTGAACTAAACAAGAACCATTTAGTGGCATTGCGCAGTTACCATAAGGCCATATGCTAAGGTCAAACGCGAATCTTTAAATATTCTTATCAATAATGCATACTATCTATAATCTTAATTAAGAAATGGCTACGGATTGTAATGCACTATTGATGTGAGCCAGGTTAAATATATCATTTAATGACATAGCATTATGTAAAGCTTGTTCAACGCCTTGAACATTTCTATACAAAGCTTTGATGGTTTAAAGCTGGTTAAAGCCGATCGAACCTTATCCCAGCAATAATTAATTTAACAGGAATGTGCATAGCTTACAACGTTGATATTACACGACAGACACAATTATATCAAATGGTCAACACAATGTTTTTGAAATGATTATGAATTCGGTCAAATAATATAAGTAATATATTCACACCGAAGACTTTTTAAGATGGGAGGATGAATAGTCTGTCATCTTTAGAATGGAGGGCAGTGTGCCTTTTATCAGTAATGTAATTACAGCACTAATGTCATGGAGGCGCTATTTTAATCAATCCCAGTCTTCAGTCAAGGTAATTTCAAACAAATATTGTGTATTGGTATTCTGTTTATAGAATACATTATTAATGACACGTGTTGATTGGAAAGACTAGGAAGATGACCGCTCTAACAAACTTACCTTCCTTGATTTCTCTCGGATATTTTTCTATATCACTCTGTAAGTTAAGTAAGAATGGTTGGCTTCACGTTAAGTATTTGTGATCAATGATTCACCGTTTTCCATTTCTCATACGTTTTCATATAACATTTTATCTTAACTTCAGGAAGATCAACATGTAAACCTAAAGAGTTTGTAAATGTTTTTTCTTTCTTTCTTGAATGCTCTCATTATTGTAAATTTTATAAGTTCGACATAATTTTCATAATCATCAGATGAATGCATATTTTTAATGGAGAATAATTTCTGGCTTATGATGATTAGCAAAGGCTAAAATTTGTGTCAATCTTGTTTCGTTAACATTTTTAAACACCATCATGTTTATATCAACTTTTTTTCGAAAGGAACTGAAACTCCGGGTTTCTAGGTTCTCGTTTAACATGAATAATTGTGTTGCCTACGGTAATTGAAAGGTTTTCTTGGATTTCTCCGATATCTTTGAATTTCAAAGTATTATTATTCGTATTTGTCATTTGACTTCTCAAGTAATCAATGAAAAGAAATATTGACAAGCCTGTTGTTTATTCGACTGTAAAATGTGTTATTGTTCTTCAATATACAAACATAGCATACTGGATAACAATTAATGATGCTGTAATCGTCTTCAATATGCCCTTGGATGCGTTCTAATCTGTATGCGAAATATAAATGTACACAATTTAATTGTCGTCACATTCGTTATGTGTTGTATTACTATTACAATTGAGTGGACTTCACATGCTTATCTTGAACGATTCTTTTAACGTATTTAGCCCGGTTTTCACAGCGACTGGCTCCGTGTAAACGAAATTTGATATTTGATAGGTTTATATTTATTCAAGAAACAATAGACATACAGTCCATGAGAATACATTTTCAAAACATAATTACATATATACAAGCATGATCTTTTGATCAGTATTGAAGTTCATAAGTTGTTAAATAAAGTATCAATACATTTAACGGTCTAGGACAAAAACACAAAAACAACAAAAACGAAATCTTCAAGATAGCGAGAAGTCAAGTTTGAGTAATACATTATACACAATTAATCATAATAATATTTGAACAGTTTTTTTTTACTAAATGCTTTATGTTCAAATATATAGTGATTAGTGCATACGTCTACCGAGTGTGCGATGCGATCGAAACAAACAGAACATCGACAGAGGCCATTGATTATCTCTGGAAACCATTCTGTACGATGTAATCGCTCTCGCTATGGTGAGCACAAAGTTGCGAATGAGCGGGTACCTAACAACAATTAACTCAAACATGTGAGAAGAACAGCATGTTTTATTTCGCCTGTGTTTATTCAACATTTTTTTCATTTTTCATTGGTTAACGATTGTGTTCAACAAGAACAATGAACTGAATAATAGACAATGCATATTCCAGTTCAAACAGGGAAACATGTGATGTTAATGATAATAATTATACGTAAGCTTTATTTGCATACCACAACCAAACGAAAACGCCATTTGTATGATCTTATGCTCAAACAAATAATTCCTCGTACATCAACAGCTACTTAATTTTTCTGAGCACTAAACCCGATGTTTTCATAACTCAGGGCAAAACGTGCGCGCGTGGTTGGCTCTGATCTCTCAGAGTACGAGAACATTGGCACTCTGCCTAATACAGGCACACTTAGGCCGTATAATCAGATTAAATTCCTGTAATAAAATACTGTTGACAGCAAAAAAACGAACATTAAAGTCCTTAGCGTCTTGTCTCGTTTGTTAACGCATATAGAGGGATGTTAAGGAAGCTTTAAAAAAAACGCAATACCGGTAAAAGGGTCTGTATATGTTGTCATCTTGAAAGGTCAGGCGAAGTTATCGTTGGCTTATTTGGTTAATCGCTGGACTGGCAATCAGGAAACGTGAGCTCGAATCTCTGTCAGGCCGCGTAACATTTTTTGGTATACGTCATACACGGATTTCTACGTCCATTCTGACCAAGCCTCTACATCAAATATTGCAGTACAAGTAAAAGCTGGAACAACAGGAACCTATAAAAAACGCTGTTAGCAGTAACTACCAGTATTATGTAAATTATTAGTAACCGTTTTGAAGTAATGTGTACATAGTTATGATTATTCATTGATACTTTTTCTTCATTCTAAAATTGTTTTGTTTTTATATTTCAATGACACTTGGCATACTCCTGGCACTTGCTTAGTGTTATTGATTTTGCGGTTACGATATACATTGTAAAATAATTTATATTAAACTCTAACATATTAAAACAGAGCCGACTTATAATACCAAAGTTACGATATACATTGTAAAAGCATTTATATTAAACTCTAACGTATTAAAACAGAGCGGACTTAAAATACCAAAGACACGCGCAGTCGGATTTGTCTAAAGATTTTTCAGCGAAATCTTATTCATGTGCAAGGCGCGTCATGCAAAAATGGTTCATATGCTATATGCGCCCAGTGTAGCTCCAGACCAGCCCGCGCATTTGCGCTGTCTGGTAAGGGGCTAGCCTGTCCGCTTATGAGACCACAATGCTGGTCATTAGCTAGGATAGCCGCATAGGGCATAAGGTCATGTTCACATGACGCGGCGTATACTATTTATTTTGAGCAATTGATAAGGGGACGCAGTCTATACAGCTGATCAGGATTATGACACTTTAAGGAGGGCCGAGCACAGACTTATCACAGTGTCAATAACAAGTGATAAGCTCTTGAATATTGTTTCTGTTTACGGTTTTTCTCAACCCAATTGTATATGAGCCACATAGTGTCTGGTGCATTTGCGTGTTCGTTGATTTTAGCAATGCTATAATACCGTATTAATCTTCAGTACAAAAATAATTTTAAGCGAAATATAGTTCTTATTTCATGAAGGTGCACTCAAAACTATCATAACTTACATTATGACATCCACATTAAATCAACTATTAACCTATACACAATCCGATAATTTGAATGGCTAAAATAACATTCCTTAAACCACCCAACCAGTCACCTACTATTACAACAACCGATAGACGTATCCGCCAACAATCTCACACAAAAATCCTTTTCTCTTAACTAATCAACCAACCAACTAACTAAACAACCAACAAACAAATCACTAAATTATGACCGGCATTAGATTGACAAGCTCAAATGATTGTTAGTTTAAAATATAGGACTGAAACGTATTGATAATAAATAGTTCACAGATGTTAAGAGTTCTTTTACGATCCGCTACTAGTTAACAAGTTTATTCAGTCTCTCATTCAAGGCCTACGGCCCATAACATGATGCATATATATAGACTTGAATATAAGCATAGATGTACATACATTGATAATTGTTATCTGATTGAGTGAGAACAAGTAAAAAGCAGTTTCATATAACTAAACAATGGTTCAATGCAAACAAAGTGGTATACAAAGTTGACATACGACGACAGGTGTATTATTTATTGATCATAAGTATTACTTATCTTCATTATATTAATACTATCTTCTCATTATATTATTTATCAGCTTTCAAGCAGATTGAATTTCATCATTTCTTCCACAGTTTAGTAAATTGTAAAATCTATTAACTGTAAAATGATTGGGTTGTATATTAGGCAAATAGAATGAGCGTATATCCGAGTACTTTTTACAATCAAATAAAACGTGAAGCTCATCCTCAACAACAACGATATTGTGGTTAAAACAGTAAGTACATAACCGCTCAGCTCTTGGTATACCAAAGTGTCTTCCTGTTTCAATTGCAAATGTGTGACTAGAACATCAAAATTTGGCATAGCTATTTCGAAGTTAAAAAGGCAAGTCCATTAATAAATATTGTTCAGTCTCTAATAAAGATTTTAAATGTTTATAGTGATCACATCTAGGTGAAGAATCAATATGATTTATCCAGTCTAGTTTAAGGCAATCTGATACTCTAAGCCTAAAACTATGTATACAATTATCATTGTCTCCGATGTCGTGAGAAAGCCAAACAAGTCCAAAACCGTACTTACAAAGGATTTCTCTTACTTCTGATGACAATGTATGCCTACCTACTGAGTCAAGATCATATAACATAACATGGGTTTGTTAAGGATACATATTTGAACTCATTTGGAGTATTCTACACCAGTATTTGATAAAAACGACTTACATAATCAACATAAAGAGGTAATCTGCCACATTAACCTAAGACCATATCTGTGTTTGTCGAGCGTGAAACACCCAGAAATAATTTACAATAGTGCGTTTTAACACTTCAATTATAAGCGAAAATTGAAAACCCTATCTCTCTGAACCATAGAGTAGAATAGGTTAAACCATAGTATCAAACACTTTAACACACTCATTACAATGAAAATATCCATATTGTTGTTGATAATTTCTAATACAGACTATAGACTTCGTTGCTTTTTTTTGTATTCAATATAAGACATACAATGTATACATGTATATGATCATAAAGCAAAGTGATACCATGCAGCAGCNGGTGAAAAAAAAAATATATGAAAAGGATGAGTCGCATAAAGTGGGTAGAAAGCAAACTGGACTTGTTATGAAAGTTTAATGTGTTTTCATTTATGTTCAAATATATGAAGTGTATCATTGTTGAGGGCTATTTTTTTTCAAGTTGAATCTTAAGTTTGAAATAATTGATAAAACAGTTAATTGTAGGTGTTTTGTTTTTTGTATTTCGTGCTGAATATGAAATATTTCATTAATATAATAATGTAATTCACAGCGTTAGTAATCTCTTGTATTTTGAAGGTATTTACCCCTAAACTGATGTTTAGGAGAGATAGTGAAACATTTAATTGTTGTTTCTCTAGAAAGGTTGTCAATTGATTCCATAGAGATTGAATATGCTTACCCCCCCCCCC
>VMBQ01001200.1:188224-200868 GCA_007657795.1 Dreissena rostriformis
TAACGAGAGAATATGTTTTAAGTTTAGATGATGAGTTTACGTCGAAATGCCAGGTTTGATGATAACTATCTATAATTCGCCTTTTAACAATTTCCAGAGTGGTAAAATCTAAATTTTCTGTATTCCAAATTTTACCAAAACCGTTAACTACGAGGCATTCTCTTATATTTGATACCCACTTGTTTTTGTCATGAATTATGTTTCTGAGCGTATCTCCCTTTAGCATGTTATACACTTTTTACAATGTAATCGTTATGTAAATTAATCAATTTATACCAATAAATTAGCGCATTAATTTGGCGACATACATGAAAAGGGATCCTACCGAGTTTTCCGTAGAGTGCGGATGAGTTTGTAGATTTGTTAATTCCAATAAATGATCTTAACAATTTAGTGTGTATTAATTCAATGTCTTTTGCTTGATAGAGGCCCCCTATTTCAGAGCAAACATTTAGGATTTGGGTAACAAGGCAGTCAAATAATTGTATTTCGTTGTATTTGGTTGGTTGGTAAATAAATTGCATCATATATCTGAAATAATTTACTTAATGAAAAGGAGGCGTGTTGTGCGATCATTTTTTGGGATTTGTAAAAGTTACCATTTTTCACAAGTTTATGCCAATGTATTTAAACGAACTTACAGTTTCAACAAAGGCATTGTAAATATATAGCTGAAACGTTGTTGCTCTTCCCCTTTTAAATACCTTAGTTTTTTTTTAGACATTAATTTTCAGCCCCCATGCATTGCAATAATTTTCCACATCTTTCAACACAATTCTAAGCGTTTCTGGTAATTTTGCGAACAATACCATATCATCTGCATATAATAAAAGAAATAATTTCAGAGTATCAATACATACAATTCCTGGGAGGTTGTTATTGAAAACATTATTTATAATATCATTTATTTAAAAAAAAAACACATTCTTTTTCGCTAAGAACTTTTGTAATAATTGAAAGTAAATGAAAATAGTGACGTCATTCGACACATTTTAGTCCGCCATCGTTGACGATACCGTTTATTGCTGTACTAATTAGGAAACCTGGAAAAATGATCACAGTTAATCATCAATAATGTTCGTGGTTATATTCACTGTTTACAGCTGTGAATAACCAATTTTCAGTAAATATTTGAAGCATCAGGTAAGCATAAAATAAATATTTTAGTGAGCAATATTTCAATTTTGAGTAAATAAATGGAGACGAAAAGAAGAGAGGTTGAAACACGTTGCGTATAGTTTCGTTTCGGTAAGCCAATCGCTCAAACATAATAAAGGATCTGATCAAGTTCATAAAGGTTTATTGATGTCTCGCACATGATGTATCAGGGGATTCTTTGTTCTTGTAGTCTGTCGAGCAATAAACATACGCTTATGCATTCAAACTCTTCTGAAACATGATTATTATATTGCATTATTATAACCATAAGCAATATCACGAAGATACGAGATAACGTGCATCAATAACACCTACAAGTAATCGCATTCAATATGCCATGACGTTGAGAATTAGCCCATGGTATTATTTCTGTATAACATCAGAATCATTATGGACATTTTCTGACCGACGGATAGAGAAATAATATTTACAAAATCGCACAATAAATGCTGGGTAAACACTTCGTTAACCGGGCTAATTGGCAATTATAATACGGTGTTTATCAAATATAGCTGTTCTTTATTTATAAACATGTTCGAATTATATTAAGGTCAAATACAAATAATTACTTATCATATAAACTGTTTGACTAGGTCTAATTCAATCAGTGAATCAAAAAGCCATAGCGTATTGAAAGTTCTAAAAAGATTGGATAAGTGGTATATACATAAACCCTTGTAGTATATTTCGGATATTTTATTTTTTGGATTGGTCTAATGAACACTTTTATTCTATATCCAATAAATTCATCCAATGGGCATTCTTCATAAGTACCACGTGACCGTCCAATATATTTTGGTATTGGATCCAAAAAGTCTGTATTTTTTCCATATTGGGTAGTTGAGTACAAGCGCACTTAGCAAACTTTTTTTAACGATAAAAGCCGTTACCGAGAAAACGTATCCGAATGTACAATAATCAATTCACAAAGGCGCTTGTCGTGCTGCAAATAACGAGTATATAGAAGAATATCGTTTTCAATTCACGAGTGATCATAGAAAATATATTTTTTTTTCTGTTTATTTTATTCTTTTTTAACCGTTTATTTACATTGTAAAAAAGTTGAACTGGAGAAGTTTGCTGGAAGAATGACGTCATTCCGTCAAACAAATGACGTTATTTCACAGGTTAACAGTGACAAATATCGATAATTTTCACTGTTATTTTTCCCTGTTTGAAACAGTGATATATCAGTGTAAATTTACTGCTATTTCTCTATAAACCACCGGAAAGCATTAAATAAAAATGCATATTTAGCATTAAAATCAAACAACGAGCGTAAGAAAGGAATATAGAATAAAAAGTTTATAAGACGTTTAAACTGTACAATATGTGATATATTTGGACTCACACACAGTTCGAAGTTATATTGGACTCGCCTAACGGCTCGTCCAATATGACTTCAAACTGTGTGCTCGTCCAAATAGATCACCGTATTGTACAGTGAAACGTCTAATAACCTATAAGTATCATTTAAAAATAAATCATATGTGGTGGCACATACTTGTATTACTTAGTAAACGAAATTCGTATGTGTATTCCAACTTCCTCTCTGAACAAACGTTAGTCAACGAGAATTCGATTGTACCGAAAGCCGGCTGTCATGAGTTTTAATTTATATCCGGTGAGCCGTGTAATACAATAAGGCTTTTTTAATAAAAAGAAAATAAGTTTGAGCAGATTCTACACAATAATGTTTGAAAGAGCCTTTCCGATAAATAGTTTTATAACCCCAACTTTGACATTGTTCTTTTAATATCGCCGTTCCTTCTGCTTCGTGTATTTCATCTGTTAACCAGAAGAGGAGAATAAATACTCGAGGGAATTGTCGGTGTTTTGTAATCACTGCACGCCGCTCTCGACCATGTATCAAATGATTGCTCTGTATTATAACCCGTGGGGAATTCTTTGGCGAGGTAAAGTTGTTACAATGGACACGTTGCATTAGCAAAACAACGACGTGCATGATTGTTTTGAATAACTTACGTGTGTCGTCATCATCGTTACTATAATCATCATCAAAGTCTTCAGAATTCTCTTTCACATTATCATCATTAACATTACAAGAATCACGAGCAACATGATTAGCTGTACAACAAACAACACAAACTATTGTCATCATTGTTGTCGTCGTCATCGTTATCAACATGATAATCATTAGCAGCAGAAGCAGAACCATTGTCACTATCGCCATCATCATCAGAAGCAGAAGAAATAAAATGATATGCCTCCTCATCATAAGTGGCAGAAGAAACATAAAAATTAGGTCATTCGAAAAGTACGATTAATATTTATTTGTATTATTACATAAATATGTTTTTTTATCACTATTCAAGAGCATATAAGCCTCTTGTTATATTTTGGCAGCCTCTTTTTTTACATTTTTACTATTTTATGCCCGATTGTGGCAATTTAGATGCTCTTAAAAAGCCTGAACATGATATAAGCATTGCAACCGGAAGTGCTTTAAGAGCATGCTTCAATGAAACACGTCTTATATAAACCAAAACACCGATATATGATTGGTTAGTGACATTGCAATTCCACTTGCACTATTTGCGCGAGCATGAATTCAGTGCCCATGCCATCTATAAAATGATTTCCGAATTTCAAACAAACGGATGGTTGTTAATGGTTTTCTTTTTCTATTTTGAGCGCTAAAAGCCATTCCAAGAAGCATTTAGATTGCCTGATATGATTGCAACACGATGCGAGAGTCACGTGCACGAACATTACTTGAACATAACGAATACTGTTGCAGTTGCTGTAATAGTGGATATTGTTTTCACGTTTGATTACTTAAACATTTAACTTATGAATTCGGTCATATATACATTTGATACATACTGTTTAATTTTGTGAGCGGATATATTAGTTAAATGGATGGCAGTGTTCCTTTATATATTAACATAATTGCATCACCAATATCGTGACGTCCCTCTTAATCAAGCTCAGTCATTAATCAAGAAAGCTTCGACATAAAAAGTGGTATGATCATTCTATTGATATACTATATTATTCCACGTGATGCTTGGGAAAAGAACTGGAAATAATTATGACTTGGCTCAAACAATATTACTCTCGTAGATAATATCATAGACATATTCGTATATCATTGTGTTCCTATGCAATAAGTTAGAGAGTTTAATTTATGTGTATTCTTTATGAAAAATGATTTGCAATTTTGACGAATATGATATTTGATATAGTCGACCGCATCAGCCACGTCAATGCTGTATGTGATTGAAATAATCTAATACGTAACAGGGGCTCTTGAGTTTCTCTAGAAATTGTCCTGTATAATCGAATCACTATCAATTTGATGAGCACAGAGCTGAAGCTAGCAATTAAACATTTGCGTCTGTGATTTACCTAACAAAACATTATCTCTGTGCACTTTAACTAGGTTTATAGCTTAAGGTTTCAATCTTTGAATTATTCAAGTATGTTGAGTCTGGAATATGAACCAGTGCTTCTATGTTAAAATGATAATGAAGTAATGAAGACTCAAATGGAGGCGCATTGGCGCTAATAAAAAAACGCTTATTGCTTGTTTCATTTTTTATGGTATATAGGACAAACGTATTTGAGGCATTCAGCGATTTCCTTTGCTCTTTTTGTACCAACATTGTGCCGAACGAAATTAAGTAACTTACCCACAGTTACAAAATCACACGAATATGTGTATAGTTAAATGGAGAAAATAAGAAATAACATATAACTACCACAACAGAAAAACATGTTTTGCTCATAATCATCATATGTACAGTTTTACAGACGATAACAAAGGTATCTTTTTATATGTACAGGTATTTTCATTGGATGTTCGTCGTTAACACCAAGGGACAGACTTGCATTCCTGATAAAAAACGCAAAACACAGTTGTTCCATATTCTTGACTGGAAACAATCTTAACTGGTAAAGTAACGGAGTGAAAAAGTATTGGTGTTTAAAGGTTGAAAATATGAGAAATGTTATAAATATCTTGCTGCCTAACAAACGCCAAACAGCCACTTGTGTGAGCACACTATCCAATTTATAATTCTCATACAACACAAATTATTGAATTGCTTCACTATTAGATCTTCTGTTTTCATAACCCTAGGCAAAACAAGCGTAAAGGGTGTTTTGATCTCTCAGTGNATCAGGGACGACACTTTCCGCCTCAACTGGATTTGTGCTAAGAAGAGGCTTTCTTTAAACGAACACTATCATAACAGCGAAAAGTTTCGTCTCTGATAAGCGTGTATGGACTGCACAGGCTTATCTCGGACGACACTTTACGCACATGCATAAAACCCCCTTTTCATCTTCCAACCAACCATGAAACCGACCAGTCACTCAACCAAACAATTCACTAACCGATAAACCAACAGAAAAAAAACAACAAACAAGCCAAACAATCAACCACCAACAAATCAACCAAGCAAAACTTATCTTACCAACCAACAAACCAAACAAGCGAAGGACAAAACTTTCAGCATTGGCCTTATACAGTGGGGATAATTTATTAGCGGCGGGGGTAGGATTAACATTCTCAAGTGATTGTTTGTGCACAATAAAGGATTGATACGTATCGATAATCAAACAGAACACTGGTGTTAGGAGTTTGTTTACGATTCGCGGAGCTATCGTGAATTGTTCAAAAATAAAAAGGTTAAGACGAGAAGACAATTGTTTCAATGCTTCCTTTTTATTTTTTTCAGACAGTGCTTGGGACACTCTATTTGAATGTGTGGTTGAAAATGGACTAATTATTAAAGACGCCCGTTTCAACGGATTGAGTTGGAGGTAAACACATACTATTATTATGGCCTCCCTTCGAAGAAGTGGGGGTATATTGTTTTGATGGATGTCGGTCGGTCCCTCGGTCGGTCTGTCGGTCTGTGTGTCTGTCGGTCTGTGTGTCTGTCGGTAGACCAGTTCGTTTCAGATCAATAGCTAGGCCAAGGTCAAGGTCACTGTCACAATAAGTGTGAAAATCGTTTCCGATCAATAACTCGTCAACGAATTGACCGATTGACTTTATACTTCACATGTGCATTGGACTTGGATAGTAGATGACCCCGATTGAAATTGGGGTCACTAGGTCAAAGGTCAAGGGCAATGTCACAATAAGTGTGAAAACCAAGGCCCTGTTTGGGGGGGGGGGCACTGTTTGAAACAGTGAATTGCCAATTTTAAGTCACGAACATTTCCTAATAAACCACGGGAAAGCATAAAATAAATCCGTATATTACTTGTTACCATTTTAAATGCTAAGTACACATGTCAATGAATAGTGACGTAGCGAAGAGAGGTTGTTTTGCATTGTGCATATTGTCCCGGGGCGTAATGCCAAATGTCCACTTACATTACATAATATTACGGATCAGTCTTTCTTAATGATTTCATGCCAGAGGATATATCAGATGTTTAGTTGTTCTTGTAGTTTTAAGGCATTTGTTGAGCAATAGGAATACGCACATCTACGATGCCAAAGCCAATGGACAGCACCTAAATGTCACACAAAAGCTTGTGAAAACATTTCAAACTACATGTATGTTTTAATGTAATAAACGCTTATTATTCCATAGTAAAGCTTGCATATGAGGCTTCGCCCTCCATTTACCAATTTTGTGTCACAGTTGTTGAATGTCAGAAAACTTAAAATAACATATCTTCAACTTGGAATAAAATACATTTGATGGCTATTTTTAAGGTTGTGCTTAGTTAATGTGCCGATGAATACTATCCTTATTGTACAAGGAAATGATATCCATACAATGTACATTTATCACATTAAATGAGTTAATGTAAATATTAAAGAAGTATTGTGTTGAATCAGAAACAATACTAGCTAGCTATGTAAACAAGCACTAAGTTTCGACTTATTATACTTATTCTTGTTTTAAAAAGGTACTTTAAGAAATTATAGTTCTTCCTTTGCACGCATCGTGTATGCGTTAACAAACGAGAGAAAACGCTCAGGACTTTAATGTTCGTTTTTTTGCTGTAAACAAGTTTTTTTCTTACAGGAATTTTATCTGATTAAACGGCCTAAGCGTGCCTGTATTAGGCAGAGAATGCCAATGTTCTCGTACCATGAGAGATCAGAGCGTTGTGTTTTTCCCTGAGTTGTGAAAACATCGAGTTTAGTGCTCACACAATTAAGTAGCTATTGATGTATTAGGAATTATATGTTTGAGCATACGATCATACACGTGGCGTTTTCGTTTGGTTGTGGTATGCAAATAAAGCTTACGTATGATTATGATCATAAACATCACATGTTTTCTTTTTTGAACTGGAATATGTATTGTCTATTGTTCAGTTCATTGTTCTTGTTGGAAACAATCTTTAACCAATGAAAAAATGAAATAAATGTTAAAAAAAAACGGGCGAAATAAAACATGCTGTACTTCTCACATATTTAAGTTATTTTTTGTGCCATTTATATCACAATGCAAAAACATACAAAAGGCCATTCAATTAAGTTAATCATCTAAAATGCAAGTTTATGTTACGCCATTATCATAACAGGATGCGTAAGAATTATATGACATCGCAGGTTGACACNGTACTTTAAGAAATTATAGTTCTTCTATTCATAAAATGTGAGTCTGTACCTTTAACGTGTACGCTGCCGACCCTTAATCTATATCATTTGTGATCGAGAAGAACATCGTAGAGTCTCAAGGGGATAGTTTCCTTTGTGAATTCACTGAACGCTGCTGTCGACCATGTACCACTTTGGCGATGTATATTTGGGTCGAAAGTGGACATTTTATCATAGATACCGAGCGTAGGCTGCTATTGTTCTGAATAACTTAGATCGTCTTTATTATTATCAGTGTCAGCAACAACAGCTTGTTCTTCAGTATCGCTACCTTCTCATAATCAAAAACAGTATCATTCAAATCAATTGCATTAATTATGGCAACATTAAATACGAACCGTGTTTTACATGCACGTGCACATTAAGAATTGTGCGACAGTAGATGTGTATATTGGTCTTGGTTAAATGACCGTAAAATTCAATACAGATGAAAAAGGCAGATGACAATAACTTATACAATACAGATCAAAACATACAAAAAAAAATATTTTACGTAATATTTAACATGGACCTTATATATATACATTTTTTAATCGTATACCGTCACTATTGTTCACGTTATTTTTTGTATAATAGCAGTACAGTAACAACATAACCCATTCACAACTAATTACCAAAACCTGCGTCCCGAATTAAGCAACAACAATTTAATGGCTTTGTGCAGTTACCAGTAGGCTATCGGTTAAGGTCGAAATGCGGCCGTTCTATACATGAATATAAACAGTGTCTCAAAATAAACGTATCAATTATTCGCGCTATTTATAATCTAAATTTAGAAACGGCTACGAATTGTAACGCAATATTCATGTGAGCCAGGTTAAATATATCGTTTAATGACATAAAATTATGTAAAGCTTGTTTAACGCCTCGAACATTTCTATACAAAGCTTTGATGGTTTCAAGCTGGTTAAAAGCGAATCGAATCATATCCCAGCAATAATTAATTTAACAGGAATGCGCACAGTTGACAACGTACATACTACACGACAGACACAACTATACCAAATTTTAAAACTATGTATGTGAAATGATTATGAATTCGGTAAAATGATATAATAATACTTTTAACACCGAATCCTTTATTAAGGGGGAGGGGTTGGGGGGAATAGTCATTCATCTTTAGAATAGGGAGCAGTGTGTCTTTTATCAGTAATGTAATTACCACACGAATGTCATGGAGACGCTATTGTAATCAATCCCAGTCTTCAGTCAAGGGAGTTGCGATCAAATATTGTGTATTGGTATTCTGTTCATAGAATACATTTTTAATGACAAGTGTTGATTGGAAAGACTAGAAAGATGACTTACAAACTTACACCCCTCGATTTTCCACATATAATTGACTATATCGTTATATTAGTTAAGTTGGAATGGTTGGGTTTATTTTAAGTATTTGAGATCAACGATCTACCGTTTTTAAATTACTCAGATTACTTTATTACTAAAACATTTTATCTTTACTTAAGGAAGATCAGCATGCTAACCTGAAGGGTATGTAAATGTCCTTTTTGTTTCTTGAATCCATCCATTGTAAATTCTATTATAAGTTCGACATAATTCCCATAATCATCAGATGCTTACATATTTTGAATGGCTAATACTTTCTGACTAATTATGATTAGCAAAGGCTCAAATTTGTGTCAATATTGTATCGTTAACATCTTTAAACATTATCAAGTTTATATCAACTTATTTTCAAAAAGAACTGCAACTCTGGGTTTCTAGACTTCGTTTAACAAAAATTGTTATATTGCCTACGTCAATCCAACGTTTTCTCGGATTTCTCCGATGTTTGTGAATTATTTCTAAGTAGTATTACTCGTATTTGTTATTTGACTTCTCAAGTACTCAATGAAAAGGAACATAAACAAGCCTTGTTTATTGGACGGTGCAATTAACATGTTGTTTTGTTCTTCAACATACAAGCATAGTATACTGAAGAACAATTAATTCTGCTGAAATCGTCTTCAATATGCCGTTGGATGATTTCTAATCTTTGTGCGAGAGATAAATGTACACAATTTAATTGTTGACACACCAGATATTTGTTGTATTACTATTACAATTGAGCGGACTTCAAATGCATATATTGAACGATATTTAACCCTTTGCATGCTGGGAAATTTGTCGTCTGCTAAAATGTTGTCTGCTAAATTTCTAAAATTAGCATTTTCTTCGATTTGTTTTCCAAGAATACTATCAGAATAGCAAACAGTTTGGATCCTGATGAGACGCCACGTTCTGTAGCGTCTCATCTGGATCCAAACTGTTTGCAAAGGCCTTCAAAATCCGGTTCCAGCGCTTAAAGGGTTAACGCATTTAGCCCGGTTTTCCAAGAGACTGGCTCCGTGTTATAGAATGTGATATTGACTGCAGACGTCTACTGAGAAGGCGATGCGATCGAAACAAACGGAACATAGACAGAGGCCCTTGACTATATCTGGAAACCATTCTGTATGGTGTAATCACTCTCGCTTTGATGAGCACAAAGTTGCGAATGAGCGGGTACCTAACAAAACAGAATCATAAAGCGCCATTTTTAAGGTTAATAATCTTCAGTGGTGTCAACCTGCGATGTCATATAATTCTTACGCATCCTGTTATGATAATGGCGTAACATAAACTTGCATTTTAGATGATTTACTTAATAGAATGGCCTTTTGTATGTTTTGATCGTATGCTCAAACATATAATTCCTCGTACATCAATAGCTACTCAATTGTGTGAGCACTAAACTCGATGTTTTCATAACTCAGGGCAAAACACAACGCTCTGGTCTCTCGTGGTACGAGAACATTGGCATTCTGCCTAATACAGGCATGACTTAGGCCGTATAATCTGATAAAATTCCTGAAAGAAAAAAAACTTGTTTACAGCAAAAAAACGAACATTAAACTCCTGAGCGTTTTGTCTCGTTTGTTAACGCATACACGATGCATGTAAAAGAAGCTTTTTTTGAAAAACAATACCGGTAAAAGAGTCTATATAATTATGTTGCCATCTAGAAAGGTCTGGTTAAGTTATGGTTGGCATAGTTGGTAACACGCTGGACGGATCTCTGTCAGGCTACATGAAATGGGTGGGTATAAGTCGTTCACGCATTCTCACCAAGCCTCTTCATCAAATAATGCAGTACAAGTAAAATCTGAAACAAAAGCAACTTATTGAATACGCTTCTAGCAGTAGCTACCAGTATTATGTAAATTATTAGTAACCGTTTACAAAGTTCATAAATATATATTGCTGTATCGGGCATGATGGGCATTAGTAGATTCATTGTTCTTGTAGTATCAAAAAAAACTTTCGAGCAATAAACATACAAAAATTCTACAAACTGTTATGAAACATGATTATTATATTGCATTATTAAAACCATAAGCGATATCACGAAGAAACGCGAAAACGTGCATCAATAACACCTACAAGTAATCATAGTTAACATGCCATGACGTTGAGAATAAGCTCATAGTATTATTTCTGCGCAACACTCTGATTATTATGGATATTTTCTGACTAACGGATACAGAAATATTGTTAACAATATCGAACAATATATGCTGGGTAAACAGTCCGTTAACACCGGGTTTATTGGCAATTACAATGCGATTTTTTATCAAATATAGTAGTTATTTATTTATAAACATGTTCAAATTATATTAACGCCATATACAAATAATTACTCACCATATAAACTGTTTTGCCAGGTCGAATTTAATCAGTGAAACAGAAAGCGATAACGTATTGAAAGGTAAAAAAAGATTGATTAAGTGGTATCTTAATATATACGTGCAGTATATTTCGGATATTTTATTTGTGGGATTAGTTTAAACACGTGTATCATTTAAAAATAAATCATATGCGCCGGCACATACTGTTATTGCTTTATTAACGAACGCCGTATGTGTAATCAAACTTCTTCTCCGACCAAATTTTATTCAACAAGAATTCAACTGTACAGTACCGAATGTCGGCTTTCATGAGTTTTAATTTATAGGGTATGAGCCTTGTAATACAATAAGTCTTTTTTAAATAAAAAGAAAATAAGTTTGAGCACATTCTACAAAATAATATTTGAACGATTCTATTTCCGATAAATATTTCCATAACCCCAAATTTGGCATTTGTTCTGTTAATATCGCCGTTCATTCTGCTTCGTGTATCTCATTTGTTATCCAAAAGAGCAGAGTGAATACTCGGGGAAATAGTCGGTGTTTTGTAATCACTGCACGCCGCTCTCGACCATGTAACATATAATTGCTCTATATTATATCCTGTGGGGAATTCTTGGGCGAGGTAAATTTGGTACGATGGACACTTTGTATTAGCAAAACAATGTAGTGCATGATTATTTTGAATAACTTACGTTTATCGTCATCATCGTTACTATTATCATCGTCATTGTCATCGTCGTCGTCGTCGTCGTCGTCATCATCATCATCATCATCATCATGATCATCATCACCATCAGCATCTTCGTCGTCATCATCATCATTATCATCATCATCATCATCATCATCATCATCTACATCATCATCTTTATCTTCATCTTAATCTTCTTCTTCTTCTTCCTTTTCTTTTTCTTCTTCGTCTACGTTGTCGTCTTCATCATCAAAAGCATTGTAAACATATTGTATGTTAAGTGCGTGCTTCAATTAAACACGTCTTATGTAAACCAAGACAACGATATAACACTTGTTATTGACATTTTAATTCCACTTGCACTATTTGCGCGTACATGTCTTACGTGCAAAATTCAGTGCCCTTGTCTGCTTTTAACTGATTTCCGAATGTTAAACAAACGGATTTCTTTTTCTATTTTGGGCGCTCAAAGCCATGCCAAGAAGCATTTAGATTGCCTTATACGATTTCTACACGATGCGAGATTCAC
>VMBQ01001201.1:0-29169 GCA_007657795.1 Dreissena rostriformis
AGAACTTCGGATTTGCAATACCTAGAACGTTCTTGTTTATACCTAGTTACATTTAATAAATAAATGAATAGATTTCTCTAGGTGAGTTAATTGGTTTGTAACTGCCGTTATTGTAATACTGTTAACGCACATTCAAAGTAATGAAAAGAAGCTGCATGGGATCATCGATTGAATCGCACGAACTATTTTGCCCCTCAGCCAATTTATTATGTACGCAAAGGATCGACGACCTCTAAATCAATGATGTCAGATAAAAGTAACATTTAGATGTCGAAAAGGTGATGTGATGTGATGCGAAAGCCGATGATTTATAGGAAAGTTGTTTTTAAGTACGAGGCCAATTAACGAAACATTGAGAAGACGTTTTAAAATAATTCAGTCTAAAAATCATAATCGTGACGGTAGATCGTTCGCGACATGCACAGGCTAATCTGGGACGACATTTAACGTGCATGCATTAAACCATCTTTTCACAAAGCGAGGCTCATTTAATATGCATATTCTAGTCTTCTATTCGAAACCATGTGCCTATATGTTGACGCAAAAAGCAATATCACCAAGGACAATTAGTGCTTAATTGTATAATATCGGATCATTTGTATGGTTAAATAAGCTCTGTTGCTTGAATCGAAAACTGAATTTCATGAAATTTCAGTGAGATTATAAAACAAAACGCGATATCATGGAATAATTAATGGCACTAGAGATAAAAAAATACCCTTACATGTTCAGAATATATCACTGTTGAATTATAAAATGTTGAATACAAGAAAGGACAATTTTTGGATTATACTCGTCATAACAGTTCAGAGTGAAACAATAATTGTTTGATTATAATGCATACAGACAAATTGATGTGACTTGAGAACGCCCTTTGGAATGTTTTGTATCATATCGGGGTATGGAAATATTGAAACTGTGTTTGACAGTACTTTAGTATTCTTTGCCTTATATTTATGTATGAAACAAAGTCAAATGTGTGTGACTATCATTTGTATTTGCAACACACACGGGAGTAGTGCAAAGAGAATGTGTGTAATGCCAGTGCTGCATAGAAATTTGTAGTCTAAGACTAGTATATTATATTTCATTCGATTCAACTCAAAAAGTAAAAAGAGGATCATGGCGGACAAAGTTTTGAAGGCGTTCGAACATAATGACGATGTGAGTAGTTTAATCTTTTATTGAATTAATAAGCAGTTAATTTGAAACTGTATACAAAAAGATATTAACTGTGCATTACATATATTATAACATTTATTATGTTTTATCTGTTTACAGAGTATGCAACTCAAATAATTAAACTCATTTGCAGCACTTCGTAAAATATGTTTCGTGATAATACAATAATGTAAGTTTGCTTGTCCGGGACATGAAATAGTATATGAAGCTTTTAGTTTCTTTATTTAATTAATATGTGTCTACAATCAATTTTGATTTACTGCAGTCAAATGGCTGTTTTTGTTTTTCTACTTTATTAAGAAAAGGCCAAATGCTAAAAGAATAACAAGTTGATGGGAGTAAATTGTAAGAGCCAGTTGGTAACAAACACAATCATGAACAATACTGCAACAGTGTATGAAATATGTATCAATACATTCAGATGCATAACAATGTGATCGATAAACTATTTATCACTGTTCGGTATATACCATTAACAGAATACAAATATAAAACCATGCCCACTTTCTGAGAAAAAATAACGCCGGAATTGTAAAGACATAATTGCACGAATACCATCTGTCCATTTTTATAATGTTCAATAACTTATTTCATTTATTGATCCAGCTTTTAAATTTAACACAAATTAAACTGATATGGCCTATTCTTCCCATGAAGGGAAATTCACCTTATATTTGTTTCAAGATGCCATAGCGAAGTGCATATGGTGTCTGCCTACCGATACCTAAAGGTCCCGGCTTCGATCCCCACTCTTAGTGTTATAAAGATTTCTCCTCTAACAAAAGTACTATTTTCCACAGGAAAAGGACTTGAGGGCATTTCAAAAAGCTTATACGTCTAATACAATCGAGCTAAAATAAATGAGTTTGAACTAACATATAATAAATGACGATAATAGTGCCATATATCGCATCTGACAAGCGCAAGCGTCGAATATGTCTGCAAGTTGGGGTTCATGTGTGAATATTGACTAGATGACCAACTTTGTATATGGACTGCAATGTTTTTTTATTGTCTTGCTTGAAATAACATATGGTGGGTGGAAAGAAAGGGTTATTCCGTTCTCTACTTAAATCATAGATAAGTGAATAATGCCAAGACGTCGTTTTGTAGAAACATCATCGTATCTACAAAAACATAGAATACACTGTGATGAATCTGTGCATTGACCGTTCCCAGGCGGTAATCGAAACTTTATTATGTTTTATGTTTGATGTAAACGCAGTTTTGTATGTATTGTACTGTATCTTGTAAGCAATTCGTCATTTGTCGAGACTGGCGGTGACTAACAAGTATTCCTCTTGAAACAATTGATTAGTCCTACATAAAATGTACAACGGCTAATCTTATATTTGAGCGTCTGCAAATACATCGAATCGTACGCACGGACGTGTCATGGTAACGGCGTTATTCCATTTGTACTCGAAAATTCACACAGAAACGAATAACTTCAAATGATAATAGCAAAAAATAGAACAACCAGAGTGCTGGTGGTGATCACTTACAAAAAACATTCGTGTTAATTGATTTTGTATAAATAAATGAAGAGCTTATTCTAGACACGTTTATTTAAATGTGTAACTTCCGCAATGACGCGCGGATTATTGCTGCTATTTGCTCACACTCAAAGTCATGGAAAGAAACTCCATTGAATTATCGATGTACCGGTAATCGATAAAATTGCTCGTATTTGTTCGCAGCTCAGTCCACAAAAATGTATGCAAAACAAACGGTCCATCCTTAAATTAATAATAATGATGGGACAAAACGTTTGCGATGTTAATATAAAAACGAATATTGACTGTTCCCGCTAAAGTAAAAAAATATCTTCCATTTGTATCTTCACATAATTTTAACAATATGTGGAGCAGCCGGGCAATACATGATCAAACAAATGTGTTTATCACAATATTTGATAATATTAGGGAAAATTTAATTTTAAATTGTCTAACTGCGAATCGAAAAAACGACATTTGCTTAACAGTTGAATGTAAAATTTTACTATATGCGATGCTTTAACGTAATTTGCGATGTAGTTTGAATGATTGAGATTATACACGGCTTAGCGGCAATTGTCATGAACGAATGGTTGATTGAAGTACAAAGCTTGACATAATTCTTGAAATGCTAATCTTACTCGGAAAGGAAACAGTTATGAGTATTTATAAAATACATACTGGTATTCGAAAGCCCGAATGTGCTATGGTAGAACTGCATTTTTGATCAATCATATTGCTATGACCATACTTATGACTTTAGTTGTTTTTTTTTTAAATTGTACATTGAGTATGAATCTCAATGTTAACAATATACATCTGTGTTTGTTTATTATGTTATCAATATATGCCATGTTATGACAATTAGTATTTATAGGTTATTAGGCGTTTCACTGTACAATACGGAGATATATTTGGACGAGCACACAGTTTGAAGTCATATTGGACGAGCCGTAAGGCGAGTCCAATATGACTTCAAACTGTGTGCGAGTCCAAATATATCACGGATTGTACAGTTTTAACGTCTAATAATCTTTTTATTCTATGTCCCTTTCTAAAGCTCTTTTGTTTCTTCTTTAAAATATATCACCAAACCAGCTTTCCGTATTTATATTTTCATTCATTGATTACGCAATACATGACGTATCTCGTGTGACGTCATTTCTCTGACGAAACATACTAGTATAAGCAAGACTCTATGCATTTTAGGGACAATANGTTAATTCAATGAAACAAAGACATGCGCAGAAGCATCAACAGTAAAGAAACCACATAGCAAACAAAATGTTATAACAAAATTCCACGATATAAAACCATCAATACTAAAATGACAAATTGTCTGATACACTTTCCAGCAATCGGTGAGATATTGACCAAACAGAAATACCATGTATTGGCAATGAAGCGTTCTTATAAACGGAGTAATTGGTATAAGTGTCTATGCATGCGAAGAATTTGATTGATCAAAATGGTCAAACCACTGACAGTAGTTTGTCAAAACTCTCGGGTACAAATCTATTATATTATACATCGTTAAGATCAGGTGTGATTCCCGTTGCTTTTTGGCTGAGATAATTATAATGAATGCCTTAGCTGATTAGATTAAAGTATAATTCAAACGAGAGTTCTGAACGAATCCAGTGCGTGTATCAATATAGCGACCGCTGTTATAATTACTGAACAAAACACGTTATTATATAAATAAGCACATTTATTTTGGTTGTGAGTAATTAAGTGTTTGCGTTCATAATTCGATATTTCACTCCGCGTTTGAAACAAAATAGGAATTCGAGAAATCGTCCGGCGGACAATTGCAACGGGAAAAAATACTAAGCAGTTCCAAATATTTAAAAGGCTCTTCAAATGAAGGCATAAATGCCACTTACCTTTGTCGATACTTATCCGCGAATACAATTAAGGAACATGATATTGTTATTTTACCTTTTATGGCTTATCAGATTTAAACAAGTGAAGGCTCTTTTTTTGACGGACAAAAATGTTACTGGGAATACTCCTATAATTAGTATAAAAAATGTTAAGAATGGTTCTAGCGTTTGAACACGTTCTCATTGACAAACTAAATATTGGCTGTGTCTGACGCCATGCATGCTTTTGGCTACATCGTGCATCATTCATCTTGCAGGATGTTATAGCGATGGGCATTTAAGAAACGTTTTGTTTTACCTAACGTATAAATGCATTGAACAATGAGCTAGTTATTTCAATGTAATGGAGTTCGGCCTGTTACAATATGACATTGTAACGTTGTGTGGAAGCTGTACCATGCATATGCATTTATATTAAACAAACACTTCGATACGCGCTTATCGAAGTGTGAATATGTAAGATAAGTACGAGATCTAGAACCTAGAAGACTTTTACAGCAATAAATAACGACGTCAGCATTTTCTGTATAATTATATGAACCTTGAATCGAAACATTTTCAAAGGCATTTTCGTTAGATTTGTGCTAAGTGGGACATGTGTGGTTGATATTGTCCTAAGCTGTCTCTGATTAAGGTAAAATAATACAAGTTCAAATTGCCTTTGCAGTAACAAACTATTTTAAGAACACCTTGTACGAATTCCAAATTCAATTTCAATACCAAACGATTACGAATTCGATCGATGTTAACGTTTTTTTGTCCTACCAGTAAATTGCTTGTTATTCTCGGTTTTCTGACAAAGTTTCTTAACGGCGAAGTGCTTTATGTGTCTGTTAACATGTTCTTCCAAAGTCGAGTAATATATGCTCTGTCGAACACATCAATGAGTACACGGGGGAAAGCTTGAGCATTAGTCATAGCGCTAGGTGATGTACAAGAATGTACAAGAAGCGGAACATGTTAAACAGTGGAACGTTTGAGAAAAGCTCAAAGTATTAACGATGTACAAGGAACTAGTAGCGGATAAAGCCAGGGAATTTAATTACAAATGTGTTGTATATATTAATTCTTACAAAAATAAACGGTTATCTAAGTGCAATTTCTAAGTTGTTTATAAAGTTTGTTCAGCTGTATGGTTGACTGAATGTATAATGCATATAGCTGTAAAGATAGAAAAACTGGATTCGACGACAACATTGGTATAATGAAGTTTTTGCAGATTGTGCGTGCAAATTATTTTATTTTGAGTTTATAGCTTTCAGATAGTGTAAAACATAATTATAAATGTGTACATTTATATTCATTTGTCGATTACTACTGTGAATTGGCAAGATTAAGTACACTTTATAGTCAATGCGACTCGTTTTTTGAATGGTTTCATTTATCGTTGTCTGTTTGTCGGGAGAAAGTCTCATTTTATGTTTAAGAATAAGAAACGGAATAATGGAAGTAATGGCATTTCGATTCAACTTCTAGAAATATTAATGATAACCGTCAGACTAAAACTTTAAATTAAAACATAGTACTTTTCATAGTTATTACTTTCAATTTAGTAACTTAATGCCACGAAGGAAAATAATTGCCGAGTTTTATTAGCGTTTTAAATATTAAACAGTGAATCGAAATAATCGCCAGTCATTTTCTTTAAGCTGATAAATATTGTTTCGACATTAAATATTTTTGTATTTAAATATATTATGAAATAAAAATGAAATGAGAGGTATAAGACTAAACACGTTTTTAATTGATGTGAATCAGCGTATATTTTCTATTTTAACTTAATATTAGCAATTCCGATAATATCTGAAGGACTAGGACAGCGACAGACGATATGCTTGCGTTAGAAATTCACTCGGTGTAAAGTAGTGGGCTTCTTCTCTTGTGATCATGGCACAGTTTAAAGGCATTTTTGGTTGTTTTGTTTGAAAGTAAAAAGTATTCAGTGATTTTAAGAATCATATGAATTTATTATAATTGGTGCTTATTATAGGTGTTGTAACTTAAGAATAACTGTGTTTCTACAAATACTCTAAACGTTTAATAAGAGGAATGGGACTTGATAAATGTCACTCTTTCACCAAACATTTACATGTATGTATACATAACAAAGTGCGTGGAGGCAAGTGCATGCTCTATTTAGGTGTGTGAACCATCCCACATCAAACATGGATGACAAAATGTTGGCGGCATTTGACAAAGACGACGATGTAAGTACTTTTTACTATATGGCTTAAATATTGCTGTATGATCAGATAATTACTGTGTTGATTTTTCTTTTCATATACAACTTAAGACAAAAAATTTAACTTGTTTACTAAACACTAGGTGTACAGTGTGGTCGTATTTAATATAGGCGAGCGTATATGTATGTACATTACCTTCAATGGAATATATTAAAATGAATACAAGATCATAACTTTTATGTAAATAAACTTATACTTAAGTTAAGGAAAACGTTGACGTTTATTTTATGTATAACAGTATAGAGTTTAAATATTAAAGATGAATGTGAATTAAAAAGTAGGAACATTTCGGCATTTCGTTTGTTTTATTAAACATATATTTGTATGAGTAATATATAAACGTAATATACAAGTCTATCGTATTATAGGTAAACCATTGAATATTTCATGCACATGTTTTTTTCTGTGCAAACACAGCATAAACACTTAAGTTAAACGAGGAATGAAATACGAATCGAAACGATATTTTTTATTGGAACCAGTGTTGTAGTTTTCAATCAGTGAACAATCAGACATTGTCGGCCACTCTGAAGGGTTATACTACTGCAACTGCAATTTGTATATTGGTCAGTTATTGCGATTGCTATTAAGTTGACTGACGGACTATTTAGTACTTAAATCATTGTTGAGCAATACGATCGTGACAATGAATGAGTAAGTGTTCTAAGCCTTCCATCAAGTAAAACAAGCCCCTTTTCACTTTTTGAAATTAATACAATCATTTGCACTCAATATAATATTTTTTTGCACTTAATATAATATGTGTTATCAATAATTATTCGTTCTATCCTCAGTCAGCTATTGATTTTAACGTGACTTCTGTTACCTTTAGAACATGTTAACTTAACAAGTTACGTATACATTTTTTAATAAAAGTGCGTATCGCTTGACAAAATCTCAGTTTAAAAATCGAAGAGTCAAACAGCGAGGTTATGAATTTTTTAGTGTCTGTATGGTGCCATTGTAGTCACGGTGAATTGCGTGCGCTCAGTGTGCATTAATAAGTGAGGCATTAAATCTCCCCTGCTCTGCAAGATGCTTTGAGAAACAGTTTGACTAACCATGGTCATGTGCTGTATATGATAGTGTACGTTTGTGTTATTAAATACATGATATGATGCCTACAAGACATGAACACTTTTATTATAAATAATTAAATATTTGTCTGAATAAACACGAGATTTTCTTTTTAAATAACAGGACTGGAAAAAAACTATAAAGACATTCATCGGAATTACAAAAAGGCAGCTATACGACTATATTAATGGCGACCTTCCTCAAACCCGCTAACACACAACAATGATATCGTACACAATTTATTGAAACGTACATGTTGTGTGTGTGTTTTATTCTTTTATCGATATATTCCATTGTATGATAGTCATTTTATATTTTATATATTGATCTTTTAAAACCTTATTTTGAGGTAATTCATTATATTATTAGGATTACCTTTATTATAAATGTGCAATAATCTCTCGTACATTTTGAAGTATTTTCCTTTATCCACCATGTTTGATTTTCGCATCATTTATGACGGCATTCATTGAGGATACTCATTGACAAGGATCTAGAAAACTGTCGAGGATGGACAAAGAAACGGAAATTCGGGTTTATACTAACTGAATGATAGAGAACTAAATAGCAGATAACTGATATTGGTCTTAGGTACAACGGATCTAAGATAACTGATACTTCATTGCTTGGACTGGTTGATATTGACTCGAAGATAACTGAATTGTAGATGACGGTTACTTGACTAGCGAATAACGAATTGTAGATTAATAGCGGATTACTGATTTATAGAGAAATGATACAATTTACTGGTGTATAATAACAGAACGTGGTCTCGCTGTACATCTAGCTGCCAATGCACATCCAATAACATTGATTGAACCGCAAAATATTTCCCAATGAATGTTCTTGCCTCCAAAATCACCATTACGATTTGAATAAAACCAATCACAAGCATGCACATTATGAACCTGATAAAACGATTGATAAACCATTCTGCCGGAATTGGGATACAACATAACATAACTACATGTACCATGCATACACCAAGTGTGTTTCTACATATAGGTTAAACGATTAGTGTATTCATATCCGTACATATACGTTAATTGATTAATGCTTATAATCAACTGACAGTAATGTGTTTGAAGTATTGTTACAAATAATAAAAGACTGTAGATTTTAAAATTATGGTTTGAATGTTGTTCCTTCATGCCAAATAATTCAGTTTAACTAATCAGAAGAAATGTGTATTCTTCGTTTTGCTTATTAGACTAGACATACAAAATGATTTCTATACAAGTATAAATAAAGCGGTTAATTCTGACGTCAATGAATTATATTGTGTGCATACTTAGCATGACGATACCGTGCTAATCCGTACCGAATTTCACGAGCTAATGATCAAACCATTACTTTAAAATTTGTATTGCAAACACATAGAAACCGAACGGCTTTTGAAGCTCAGTAACCCATAGCATTTTATAAATAATTACGTTTGATAAATATATGATGAGCTTTTTGTGTCTAACTACCTGAAGGACGGGGTGTTCTATGGTTTCCATTTACTCACTCGGGAAGGAATGAATAGAAACATTGTGGAATGATCGATGTAATCGCCGCTGAATTAATGAATATTGTACTGAGTGTACAATTATGCATTCCAATAGTTTTGTCTGAAAGTAAGTTGTTATTAATATTGCACAGGTGTCATTTTACAGAATTGTTCATCGAAATTTTGCATTTACTAGTAAAGCTGTATTTCAAATGTATCAAAGCAGTGTAAGCCAAAAACATTATACAACATTCAGTACGGATAATCACAAACACAATTCACATTTTGTATTAACTAGTTATAACGTGTAACGCTTGATGTCCATCTGCGGTCATTGGATAATATAACAGACTGCTTTAAATATTATTGCCATTTGTGGAAGCTCATATTGAAAACCATTTTCTCGTTTAGTAACATTGTTTTAATGCGTTCCAAGTGGACGAGCTTTGGATATTCAGAGTATTCGGCTATGACTTACACATGCTGTCATATTTAGAAGTCATGTTACAAATACATCAGCTGATCTCCGTGTATTATTATGGTGTTTTAAAAAGAAATCAGACGGATGATCACATGTTTCTTGACGGAATGAGTTGTTTTATTGCTTTTAATACAAACTTATAATAGGATAGATTCAATTATTCAACCGTTTTATGTTCAGATTGATATTTTCCTGGTAAACAAACGAGAAAGTACTATAATGTGTGACTTGATTGTTTAAGTTTAACTATGGCAGTTGAGATACAATTACCGATCAAGTGAATAGATACAACAGGAACGTTGTCATTAACCAATTGGAGCTCTAAAAGTCATCGAAAAATCATCATGGATGAAAAAGAGTTGTTGTCGTGTGAAGAAGACCATGAAGTGAGTTCTTTTTTTAAATTCATGATCATTTTGTATGCTAATTTTATTGAAACTAGAAAAGTACATACAATTAAAAACTATATTAAAGGTGATGCTCGTACATGTAACTACCACATTCAACATTTGATAAATGCTGTCGTCATAGAAATGAATAAAAACTCATAAATGTCTTATTTACTGAACTTAATTTAGAAAAAAATACAGAATTACTAAAAAATAATATTTTACGAAAACATAAGAAGTATAATGGAACAACTAATTATAAATGATTTTGTTTTAAGTGTCATAAAGTTATAACGCAATGGAATGCATGTTTAATGAGAATGTACGTTTGCCATTATTGCGAAGTAAAATTATATCACGTGTAGTCTAAGGCGTAACAATTTTTATTTATTCCGGATGTGGTACATGCACATGTATAAATTTTAATGAAATATTGACATTTGATTTTTTTCTAAATTCATCTCAATACCTGTTGACCTTAAGCCTTAAAAGCAATGTTATTTTGTTGTATTGTGTATACTATGTCTTGCAGTGCTTTTCAATATGAAAATCGTATGTTATTTAATGCTCTTCAGAATTGATGTTGGCCCAAAGTATTATTACCTTGGTCCTTGTTATGGCCTGTTTATCACGTTGAGTAATATTTTTCTGAGATCTTTAAAGTTAATGTTGCATAACCTGAACATTTAAATGAATACAACCTTTTTGCATCTCCAATATAACAATATCCCTTGCCATGCGCTTTCCATTAATGAGCAACCAATGTCTAAGCAATTTTCTGAATTGTTTTCGTTAAGTGTGTCTCGCATGTTCCTTAAATTCATACCATTGTTTGAAAATATGCTGTGGCTAGAGTATTTGTGCTTTGTTAAGTATGTTTAAACTTATTGACAGATATATATATCAAATGTTTTTATTACCCAAAAACTTTTTAAACTTTGCTGTAAAACATTATAATTTGCATCCTGAAATTATTCCCTAATTACTGCATTATTTGTTGTGTTCTGCACACTAACTGTTAATTCAATCAAACAAACACATGCGCACAAGCAACTACAGTCAAGAAACCACATAGCAAACAAAATGGAATAACAAAATTCCACGATATGAAATCATCAATACTAAAATGACAAATTGACTGATACACTTTTCAGCAATCGGTAAGATGTAAACCGAACATAAATATAATGTATTGACAATTTAGCGTTCCTATAAACGGAGTAATTGGTTTAAGTGTTTTTGCATACGAAGAATTTGAGTGATCAAAATGGTCAATCCACTGACAGTAGTTTTTCAAAACTTTCGACCAAAAATTTTTTTTATACTTAATGATGAAATATGACAGTTCTGCAGTGAAATAACAGCAGTGAAAATAAACAAATTGTTTTTTTTTCACCGGTGAAAATAACAAATTTTCGGAACTACTTTTTCTATTTTTAAATTATCATATCAAGATTTACTTCCCTTGTTTATATTCTTGTTTATATTTTTTCTATGATCACGAGTGAAATAAAATTGATATTCCACCGAATCCAACAAACTTTCTTTTAATTTTATGCCTTTTTTACCGTTTTTTTTTACATTGTATAAGAGTTTAACTGAAGAATTTTGCTGGAATAATGACGTCATTTCGTCAATAAAATGACGTCATTTCGTCAACAAAATGACGTCATTTCAATGTATGAGGTTCGCCACGGGAGAAAGGGTAACTTTTCAGCGAAAGGGAAACAGCTCTTAATTATTTTCTTGAAAAAGGGGCATAAAAGAAACAGAAAATGTGTTTATGTCATTGAAAGATCGTTTGTTATTTCACTCGTGATCATAGAAAAATAATATTTTTACTCGTGGCTGCGCCACTCGTGAAAATATATTTTCTATGATCACTCGTGAAATAACAAACGATCTTACACTGACATGAACCAATATCCTCTATATATTATACATCGTCAAGATTCTGTGTGATTCACGTTGCTTTTTGGCTGAGTTAATTATAATGAATGCCTTAGCTGATTAGATTAAATAATATTTCAAACGAGAGTTCTGAAAGAATCCGGTGCGTTGATCAATATTGCGACTGCTTTTATAATAACAGAACAAAACACGTACTTATATGAATAAGCACATGTATTTTGGTTGTCAGTAATTTAGTGTTTGCTACATAATGCGATATTTCACTCCGCGTTTGAAACTAAATATGGATTCGAGAAATCGTACGTTGTACAATTGCAACGGGAAATAATACTAAGCAGTTCCAAATATTTTAAAGGCTCTTAAATGAAGGCATACATGTTACTTACCTTTGTCGATACTTATCCGCGAATAAAATTAAGGAACATGATATTGTTATTTTACCATGTATGGCTTATTCGATTTAAGCAAGTGAAGTCTCTTTTTGACGGACAAACATGTAACTGGGAATACTCCTATAATTGGTAGAAAAACTGTTAAGAATTGTCCTAGCGTTTTAACACGTTCTCATTGACATAGTTAATCTTGGCTGTTTGTCTGACGTCATACCCGCTTTTGGCTACATCGTGCATCATCCATCTTGCAGGATGTTATAGCGACGGGAATTTAAGAAACGGTTTTAGACCTTACGTCTAAATGCATTGAGCAATAAGCTAGTTATTTCAATGTAATGGACTTCGGCCTTTTTCATTATGACATTAAAACGTTGTGTGGAAACTGTAGCATGCATATGTATTTATATTCAATAAACACTTCGATACTCGCTTATCAGATTGTGAATATGTAAAATAAGTTCGAGATCTAGAACCTAGAAGACTTCGTGTGGTCTCTCAGATTTTACAAACCTTTACGTCAATGGTTAGTTCAGAGTCTTGGTGTGCATATCGTCGGCACGTCTTCGTCGACGGAGTAATTTAAAGTTTATCCATTAACAACGTAACGCGCGACGTCAACATTTTTTTTTTAAATATCAGAACCTTGAATCGAAACATTTTCAAAGGCATTTTCGTTAGATGTGTGCTTAGTGGGACATGTGTGGTTGATATTGTCCTAAGCTGTCTCTAATTTAGGTTACAAAATACGAGTTTAAATTGACTTGACAGTAACAAACTATTCTTAGAACACCTGGTGCGAATTCCAAATTCAATTTTAATACCAAACGATTACAAATTCGCAGAGGAGGTGATCGATGTTAAAAGAAAATTGTCCTACCAATAAATTTCTTCTTATTCTCGGTTTTCGGTCAAAGTTCCTTAACGGCGAAGTGCTTTATGTGTCTGTTAACATGTGCTTTCAAAGTCCAGCAATGTATGCTCGGTCGAACACATCATTGAGTACACGGGGGTAGGAATGAGCATTAGTCATAGCGATAGGTGATGTACACGAATGTACAAGAAGCGGAAACATGTTAAACAGTGGAACGTTGGAGAAAAGCTCAAAATATTAACAATGTAAAAGGAACTAATAGCGGATTAAGCCAGATGAGTTTCATTACAAATGTGTTGTTAATATTTATATTAATTCTAAAAGAAAACAAATGGCTACCTTAGAGACATTTTAAGGTGTTTAATAGTTTGTTCAGCTATAGGTTTGACCGAATGTATAATGCATATAGCTGTACAGATAGAGAAACGGGATTCGATGAGACATTGGTAAAATGAAGTTTTTGCAGATTGTGCGTGGAACTTATTTAATTTAAGATTTTTTCATATAGTGTTAAAACTAATTATAAATGTGTACATTCATAATAATTTGTCGATTACTATTGTGGACTGGCAAGATTAAGTTCACTTAATAGTCAATGCGACTTTTCTTTTAAAACGGTTTCACTGATTTTTCGGTTTGTCGGGAGAACGTTTAACTTAATGTTTAAGAATAAGAAATGGAATAATTGCAGGAATGGCTCTGGCAATGGTACTTTTAATATAAATGAAAAATGCATTTCGATTCGATTACTAGAAATATCAATGTAAACCGTCAGTCTGAAACTTTATATCAAAATATAATACTTTTCATAGTTATTCCTATCTATTGAGAAGCAAAATGCCACGATGGCAAATAATTGTCGAGCTTTATTAGCGTATTAAATATTGAATTCTTCGGCTGTTTCAACAAATGTGACAGTTGATTAAAAAAGCCAGTTAATGTCTTTAAGCTGATAAATATTGTTTCGGCATTAAATATGTTTGCATTAATATATATTATGAAATAAAAATGAATTGAGAAGTATACGACTATACATGTTTTTAATTGCTGTGAATCCGTGTATGTGTTTTCTATTTGAAGTTAAAAGTAGCAATTCCAATTATACCTGAAGGACTAGCTCACTGACATAAGAATTACAACAGACGATATGCTTGCGAAGCATGGTGGCGGGCTTCTACTATAGTGATCTTGACAAAGTTTAAAGATATATTGTGTTAACAAAGTGCGTGGAGGCTAGTGCATGATCTATTGAGGTGTGTGAACCATCCTACATCAAACATGGATGACAAAATGTTGGCGGCATTTGACAAAGACGACGATGTAAGTAATTTTTACTATAAGGCTTTATTATTGCTGTATGATCAGATAATTACTGTGTTGAATTTTTTTACATAGACAACTTAAGACATAAAGTTTTTTTTTATTTTTTATTTAACACTAGGTGCACTACACAGTATGGTCGTATTTAATATAAACGAGCATATATGTATGTTCATAACGTTAAATAGAATATATTAAAATAAATACAAGATCATAACCTTTATGTAAATAAACTTATACTTAAGTTAAGGAAAATGTTGACGTGTATTTTATGTAGAACAGTATAGAGTGTTAATGTTAAAGCTGAATGTGAATTTAAAAGTAGGTATGTTTCAGCACTTCGTTTGTTTTATTAAACATATGCTTGTATGAGTAAAATATAAACGTTATATACAAGTATATCGTATTAAAGGTAAACCATTGAACAGTTCATGCACATGTTTTGTTTCTGTGCAAACACAACGTAAACAATTTAGTTAAGCGAGGAGTGAAATACGAATCGAAATGATATTTTCTTAATGGAACCAGTGTTTTGATTTTCACTATTGCTTTATTGTAGTTCGCTTCTATGTCAACAATCAGACATTGTCAGCGACTCTGAAGGGCAATACACTACACGAACAATTTGTATATTGGTCAGTTATTGTGATTTCTTCTCAGTTGATTGACGGACTATTTAGTATTTAAATCATTGTTGATCAAGACGAGCTTGACAATGAATGAGTAAGTGCTCCAAGCAATTCATTTATACCTTCCATCAAATAAAACAAGCCCTTTTCACTTTATCAAATTAATACAATATTATGCACTTAATATAATATTTGTAATAAATAATAATGCGTACTATTCGATTTTATGTTAAACGTGTATAAATTACATGGGTAATTACATAGCCTCCACGCACCAATTAATAGTGCATTATTACACTGGTTTGTTATTAATATTTTATATTTATAATCAATCGATTGTCGGTCGGTTTGTCGCTTGATATGTTTGCTTTGTGTCAGGAACTTGTTTCTCAGTTTTCTGCCTCTCAGTTTTAAACTTAATATGAGACTCGCTCTGTGAAAAGGGGGTTTAATAATTGTGTGTAAAGTGTCGTTCCAGATTAGCTTGTGTAGTCCTCACAGGCTTATCAGGGACGACACTTTCCGCTTTTATGATATTTTTTCCGTTTAAAGAAAGTCTCTTCTTAGCAAAAATCTAGTTTAGGCGGAAAGTATCGTCGCTGATTAGCCTGTGTGAAATGCACACTCACATGCATTTAACCTCTTTTTCACAGAGCGAGACTCATTCAGATGTTTATACTATGAAGAAGTGCAAAACGTAATTTTCGTTTATGTCGCGATGTTCTTTGCAGAGATATGAGCCCTTGAACGTTGATTTTCTGTTTAATGTTCGATACTTTAAATCATTGTAAATGTGTACTTTGTGTCGCGAACTTGTTTTTTAGTTTTCTGCGTATCAACATGAACTTTATATGTATGCCTCTTATACAATGTAGACGTTCAAGACGTTATTCCATTGTTTGTGTATGTTGCGATATTCTTGGCAAAGTTATGTGCCCTTGAACTTCGGTATAATTTGAATACGTTTCATCGTTGTACATATGTATTTGTTTGTCGCGAACTAGTATCTTAGTTTGCTGCGTATCAACATGAAAAGTAGTTGATATGTTTCGTATATTATGTAGAAGTGCAAGGCATGTTTCGTTAAGGTCGTGATATTCTTTGCAGAGTTATGTGCTCTTGCAGTAAGGCAAATGTTTGAAATTTGAAATAATTGTACATGGGCTCGTTGTGTCGGGAGCTTGTCGCTCGATGTTTCGGCTTATAAACATTACACTTTATAAATAAATATAATGCTTATACTATGTAGAATTGCAAAACTATATTTTTGTGTACGTCATGATATTCGTTGCAGAATTATTAGCGTTTGAACATGGCAAATTGTGGTTCCTTCATTATTGTACATATTACATTTGTGTCGAGAACAGTTCACTGTGCATCATTACGAAACGTTATAGAAGTGTTTTTTTTACTATGTGGAAATGCAAGACGTTGTGCAAGCCACACACTTTCTTCTGCAGAGTAATGTGCCCTTGAACTTATGCATGTTTGGTCGTTTTGTGTGATCAATGCAAAGTAGAGAAAGACAATATTTTTAGATTAATTGTTCTTTTACCCATCTCTTGCACCTGCTTGAAAAAGGCCCTTGCGGCGGTATTAGTCATCTGAAGTCCTCATTTGCAGCATGATTATGGTATATTCATTTGTGCGAACATGGGTACCCTTGCAGATGAAGCTGGAACGTAAAATGTGCGCGTTGAAACTAAAATGTCATTCTATTTAAATCAAGAATACATCAGAAAATTGCCTATGTTCAAAATCTTAATTTTCCTTCGTACATTTTTGAGAAATTATTTTTAAAATGACCTACGACTCGAGATTGGTGTTGTTTCTGGTTTTCTGATGGGAGATAACAACACGTGTGTGCTTATATTTTCTGTATTCCATATGTTATACCTCATTTGCTATCATAAATAGCAGTAATGTATAAATACGTACCAAGTCAGTTTCGCTTTATCAATATCTAGGTTGCTAAGATCGAAACTGTTTATGAACAAATGGGGAAAACGATAAAGGGTTTGCAATTTTGAATGTCTGAGAATCCTTAATTATTCGATTTTTCTTTTCTTATACTTTGATTGTGAATGCAGAATACCATGGTAATAGGAAATATGCAAACAAAGAACAGAAAATCATAATGTCCTATTACAGTTGTAAAACCACAAATGTATAAAGGTATAATGCGGCTAAGAAGTGCTCAGAAAAAAACACCCCGATATATGTCATCAGTTTTTGATCTTATTGATTTAACGCCGTATATCTTTTTTTTAAGTATTTTTTGTTCATCTTGACTTTCCGCTCTAGTTTAGTCTATGCAATTAACGCTATCCCACTTTATGTGTTTTAACAACATGAAATTACTGAAACGTGTCAACCGGCTTTGCAATGAGATTATTACCAAGAGTTCATTTCTTCAAAAACAACTACTAAATTGAAACTATAAATAATTTGATTAAATATAAACGCCGCTTAGACAAACAAATCAATATATCTTTATCGCAGATAACAACTTATATATGTGTGTGATACAATTTAAAATAGTATACATAATGTCAAAGCCCGACAATGAAAATGAAAAAAAATAAATTCTTTAAACTTTTTAGATTATATGTGAAGTGCCTTCTATTTAATTATAACTCGCTTTCCTACTATTTTTTATATCCTGTTTCAGATATCGATTTTAAAGAGACTTCTGTAACCTTTATAACATGTTAACTTTGCAAGTGACGTATAAAATATTTAAAAACATTTCCATCGCTTGACAAAATCTCAGTTTTACAATCGAAGACTCAAACAGCGTGGTTATGAATTGTTTAGTGTTTGTATGATGCCCTCGTAGTCACTTTGAATTGCGTCCGCTCAGTGTGCATTAATAAGTGAGGCATTAAATCTTCCCTGCTCTGCAAGATGCTTTGAGAAACAGTTTGACTAATCAGGGCCGTTTGCTATATATGATAGTGTACGTTTGTGTAATTAAATATATTATTTGATGCCTACATGCCACGAGCCCTCCACTGGTGTAGTTTCAAGCATGCATTGATTTCCATCTCATGTAATACATATACGTACATGTATATGGTTTCTGCTAATTAACATAAGATGTTAACTTAAAGTTTTGAAGATCTTTTACAATTAAACGATAATGTTGTTCTAGTCAAAGTCTGAACTTTCAATAAACACTAGCTAAGCAGTCGTCTAAAACGTTCTGGTTGAGGTGTCACATCGGCTAGATGGCCAGTATATTGCATGGATTACCGTGTACATTATTGTCCAACAAGAAGTGGTAGTGTCATATCGGTTAGATGGCCAGTTTATCTTTATGGAGTACCGTGTACATGATTTTCCTACAAGAGGTGGTAGCAGGTGAGTGGTCAGCAAAAGCTATGGTGTTGTAAATAATAAACATATAGTTGGCTAAAGCTTTGTCTGAATGACTTTCTCGGACAAAATGCACTATAAAAATAAATTTACTGATTAAGGTACTGTGGTTGAAACGGATAAAATCATAAGTTTCAATGAACTATATTTGTATATAATAAATTAAATCATCGCGGATTTGTCAAACAGAGATATTGTTCGCGATTCTCCGACGTTTCTATAAAGTGTTTGTGTCCAGATTTTTCTGTTGGACCTGTTTGTATGCAGCCGTTATTATCAGTAAAGTTAGTGTTGTAAAATCTAAGCCGTATTCATATATTAGTTTACAAGTAATTGAACATGTGTTACCAATTCGAACGACAATGCATGGATCACAAGTGTCACCTGCGGGCGTTAACATAAGTGTCATGCGGAACTATTTTGAACTTGTTTTCGCATATTTACATGAGGTACATAGAGTGCAGGATCAACTGGGTTTTTAGAGGTTTACACACGGGCTGGACAGAATGTAAACACACCTTTAAGATTATTTTTTTTAAATCTCTCAAGTTATTGAAATACATTTGTAAAATGCTTTAGTTCATGAACGACTGTTTTTTTATTGCAGTTTGTCTTAAGATTTAAGAATAAATCATTGAATACGTCTGAAATCGTTACCAAAATTTCACGTTCCGTGAAGCATAACCGTGTCCATGAATGCTGTACATATAGAATTTGTGGCCCAAAACACATGCTCATTAAATTAAGTATTTCTGATGTATTTCACATCGCCATAAGCAGCATAAAAAACTGTCTTTTATGCACTTGTTGAAATTCTTAAGCTAAATAGATTTTAAAAAGTTATTTGAAAAAAGCACCACTTACCGGTGTGTTTGCATCCAGTAACATGTAATTTATTGTTATATTGTTGGTGTTGATGAGATTGCTGTGAGAGATGTTGTGGATTTTACAACAAATTCCTATGGTGATAAACTTATTGATTTTCTTATTGACAGTAACATGTGTGTTCTTAATGGTCGCAACTTTGTTAAAAATGATTTTACCTCGGTGTCTATAAAAGGCTGTGCAGTGGTTGATTATTGCATTATTCACCATGATAATCTTCATCTGTTTCAAGATTTCAAAGTCACACGAAGCACGGAAATTTTAAATGAGCTACATGCTCAGTTTGGTATTTTACCCTCATCTGTTCCTGATCATTCTATTTTGTCATGGACGTATATTTTAAAAGGCCAGGATCAATTTTATGCACATAATTGCTGCACTGATGACCATCAATCAGGTCGTAATGCCTCATATGATAGATTTAATGTAGAGAATATTAATAATGATTTTCTTACGGCAGACAGTGTGATCAAGTCATTACATGATACTGTTTTTAAATTAGAACAGAGTATCAGATTGCAAACAGATGTCGATTCAGCCTATATTGATATATGCACTGTTATTAGAAAAGAAATGTATAGCAAACTAGAATATAAAAAAGTTAGTATACTTTTTAGTAAAGATAACAAGAAAAGAAGAATAGGCAAACCGTGGTGGAATGAACAACTGTCTAACTTATGGAATTCCCAATGTAAGGCAGAAAAGGATTGGTTAAATTGTAAAGAGGCCAATGCCAAAAATCATCTTAAATACTTGTTTGTAACGGCAAGACGTGCTTTTGACCGTGAAGTTCAGAAAAGTAAACGGGCATACTGGGTCTCATTTCAAACTAATCTCGCCTCTCAATGTGAAGAGAATCAGGTAGAGTTTTGGAAATNGTATTTACCAAATTATATGATACGACTGTCTGGCCTATAATTTCATATGGTGCGGCCATTTGGGGCACTAAATCATTTTCGTGTATTAATGCAGTAGAAAGTCGAGCTATTCGATTCTTCCTTGGTACAGGCCGATACACACCTATAAATGCTTTGTATGGCGACACTGCCTGGCAACCACCACATGTTAAACAGTGGAAATCTATTGCACACCATTGGTATAGACTTGTTAATATGGACAGTGGTAGAATGAATCAAAAAGTATTTTTATTCTGTTCCGTTAAAAGTAGCAGAACTTGTAAGAATTGGCAGTTTGAATGTAAAACTCATTTTAACGATATCTGTTTGTTAAATCCATTGAATGACTGTAGAGACAGAAACCTGAGAGATTTCTGTGAACAAGTGTCGTCCCACACCATGCATAAATATGTTAGCATATGGACAAATAATGTTAATGCTGAAGTCGGGCCATCTGGTAGGGGGCGTAATAAACTTAGAACGTATAGACAGTTTAAAGAAACATTTGCTGTAGAAACGTATGTTACATCTACACTTCCATCAAGACATAGATCTGCTCTTGCTAAGTTTAGATGTGGAACTGCTCCACTTAGATTAGAGACTGGAAGGTATGAGAATATTCCCGAAAATCTGCGTATCTGTCCCTTATGTAAGCTAGATATTGAAAATGAATCCCATGTTTTGTTTCACTGTGATGCCTACAACTTTGTTAGGATTGACCTTATCTCTAAAGCTAATGAGATAAACAGATCTTTTAACTCGCTCTGTGATAATGATAAACTAGTGTTTGTACTTTCAAATGAAAACATGGTAAAAGTCAGTGCCAAGACCTGCCATATGATCTTAACTACACGAACACAACTCTTGTATAAATAGCATTTTAAGCCTTCTCTTAACTTTTAGCAAGACTTATGTTTTATCAGATTTTAGTGATGCTCACATATAAATTTGTAAATTATCTGTTGATGAGTTCAATTTAAAAAAAAAAATCTATATATAATATGTATATATATATATATGTAATCTCTCATGCTGTTTTAAATTTGTCAACTGGAGCTCATAACCTTAGTATCTGGGTGTCTAGTTGATTTTATTGTGTATATATATATATATATATATATATATATATATATGTTATCTCTCATGCTGTTTAGAAACTACATGTGTTTTAATTTGTCAACTGGAGCTCATAACCTATCTGGTTGTTAAGTTGATTTTATTTTATGCTATGCTTATGTTTTTAGTTTATTTTTTTTCTATTTCTCTATGTATAAAGTATTAAATACCTACGTTTTAGATAGAGAGCTGTCTCTTATAACTCTGTACTGAGTGGCAATACACTTGTAATCTATGAATAACTTGTATGTGTATATAGCTGTTAAATATGTGTATTGAAGAGACGTTAATAAACTATTAAACTGTAATTCGAACCGCTGCTTTTTCGGTACAATGTCAAACGTGTGTAAATCTCCATGTGGTCCTACCAATTTATAGTGCATTATTGTACATGTTTGTAATTTATAGTTTATATTTATAATCGATCGATTATCGGTCGGTTGGTCTGTTTACTTTGTGTCAGGACCTTGTCTCTCGGTTTTCTGCCTACAAGATAAGAAAAAAATATGTTTGAGATACACCGTATAGTATTCCTAATGCCAATGTCCGACAAGGAAAGATAAATGTATTTTATATCTAAATCTAAGTTGTCGAAGACTCAAACAGCGAGGTTATGAATTTTTAAGTGTTTTTATGATGCCAGTGTAGTCACGATGAATTGTAAGCGCTCATTGTCCATTAATTAGTGAGGCATTAAATCTCCCGTGCTCTACCAGATGCTTGGAGAAGCAGTTTGACTAATCGTGATGTATATGAAAGTGTACCTTTGTGTTACTAAATACATTTTTCGATGTCTACTCGACATGAGCACTTTGATTATACACAATATAATGTTTGTCTAAAACAACACGAGATTTACTTAAGAATAACAGGAAAAGAAAAAGCTGTAAATAAATCCATCAGAATTACATTAAAGGGCGCTATACGACTTTATTGTTAGCGACCTTCTTCAAATCCGCTAACATACCATAATATCGCAGCAATCAAACACCAATCGCAGCAACCAAACACCATAGACAAACGATTACAAGTTATACATTTATTGAAACTTACATGGTGTCAATTTTAACTATTCATTTGTTAAACGACTTGTACATTTAAATAAAGAACTATTTTTAAAAAGTAGATGTTTTCGACTGACATTTTCTTATTGCTGAATTCCGACCTCAAATTATTTTGTTACTGCAATGCTATCGACGCACATCGAATTAGCAATACCATGGTAAGCACTTTGGTATTCAATAAGCCAGGTTGAAACAATGGTGTGTTCATACCGTAACTCACGTTTGTGTTAAACACCAAACTTAAGTCGACACCAAACAAAAATAATACCATGTGGAAACGTCGCATTATCACAGACTGGTGAAACAGATATATTGTTCGCGATTCTCCGACGTTGCTATAAAGTGTTTGTGTCCAGATTTTTCTGTTGGACCTGTATGCGACCGTTATTGTCATTGTTATTTTGACGATGAGCTGTATATGCTTACGTCGCAAATAAACTATCTGTATCTGTATCTGTTATTGTCAGTAAAGTAAGTGTAGTAAAATTTAAGTCGTATAATCATTCATGCATTAGTTAACATATGGTTGTGCATCTCTTGCAAACCTCAACCGGCATTGCATGGGTGACAAGTGTCCGTGTGGGCGTCAAAAAAGTTGTCATGCGGAATCGTTTTGAGCTTTATATAGAGAATAATAGGTTAGTGTTGATTAAAGATCAGGTTTAACATGCGAGGCTTAGAAAACAAAAAGCACGAGCCTTGGCGAGTGCTTTTTCGTTTTCTAGCCGAGCATGATAAACCTGATCTATAATCAACACTAACCTATTATTCTATGTATCCCACTTTTTTTTCATTAACCCTTTTTATTTTATCATAATTAGTTTTACTGGATAATTTCGCTGGATTTATGACGTCATTTTGTACCGTGTTTTATAGCAAAAAAAGTAATCAACGGGGCTTTAATCAATCGAATTCGCTGTAAAAGTGGGATTAATAAAAAATACTTAAAGCCATAACGTTATGAATGGTGATTCAATTTAAAGTGAATAGTGTGTTAATATTCGAACATGTATGTGATTTGCTGTACGGAATTGCAATAGCTAATTATCAAACGATTAACTTTAAATTATTATGGCAAACACAGAGAAACCAATCGGCTTTTGATGCTCAGTTACCCAGAACATTTTATAAATAATTTAGTTTGATAAATATATGATTAGCTTGTTTGTGTCTAACTACCTAAGGGACGGGTTGATCTAATGTTTCCATTTACTCACTCGAGAAGGAATGAAAAGAAACACAGTGGAATGATCGATGGAATCCCCGTTGAGTTAATGAATATTGTACTCAGTGTCCAATTATCCATTCCAATAGTTTCTTCTGAAAGTGAGTTGTTGCGTGATTAATATTGCAAAGGAATTTTGCATTAATCAGTTTAGCTGTATTGCAAATGTATCAAAGGGGTGTAAGCAAAAGGTGCATTATTATTATAAAACATTCAGTTCGGCAAATCACAAACACAAATCACGTTTTTGTTTAAAACAGTTTAACCGTGTAACGCGTGATGTTCAAGTGTTACTGGATAATATATCAGACTGATTAACAAAATATTGCGACGTGTAGAAGGAAGCTCATATTGATACTAATAGGCTCGTCTAGGAGATTGTTTCAATGCGTTCCAAGTGTCAATGTTTTGGAGTTGATATACAGACTATTCGGATATGAATTAAACATGCAGTCATATTACGAAGCCATGTTACGAATACTTTTGCCGATCTCCTTGTATTCAATAGGTATTGTAGTGTTTTAAAAGAAATCAGACAGATAGTCCAATATTTATTGACGGAATTACTTGTTTTATTGCTTTTGTATAAACATAAATAAAATATGATAGATAAAAATACTTAATTTGTGTAGGTAAAGATTGCTATTTTCCTGGTTAACAAACGGGAATGTACTACAATGTGTGACTTGATTGTTAAAGTTTAATTATGAGATACAATTACCGATCAAGTGAATAGACACAAAAGTAACGTTGTCCTTGAACAATCGGAGCTCTAAAAGTCATCGAAACATTATCATGGATGAAAAAGCGTTGATGTCGTTTGAAGAGGACAATGAAGTGAGTAATTTTCTTTAATTCATGATCATAAATTCGTATGCTTATTTAATTGAAACTATAAAATTACATACAATTATGAACTGTTTTAAAGATGATGTTCGTAATCGTTTCTTCCAAATTTAATAAATGTTGTCGTCATAGAAATGAACGGAAACTCAAAACCGATTTTTTTTATATGAACCTAATTAAGCAAGAAATAAAATACAGACTTATGAAAAAGGATTAGTTTTACGAAAAAAAAAGTATTATAATAGAACAACTTATTATTAATGATTTTATTGCAAGTGTTGTACACTCAGTTTAAGTTGCCCTACAGTTATATGGAATTTTATTTTTAATGAGAATATACTTTTTCCATGTCGGCGAGGTAAAGATATTGCACGTGCTTTTTATTGCGTAACAAACAAAAAAAAATATGCCTGATGTGGCATGTCTACACGTATAGATTTTAATCATATATTGATATTTGCTTTTGTCTAAATTTGTCCCAATATTCGTTGACGTAAAAACCTATGTTATTTTTTTTTATTTTTTTTTGTGTGTGTGTATACTAGGTCTTGATGTGCTTTTTAATACGAAAATCGTATGTTATTAATTGCTGTTCAGAAATGATGTTTTCTGCAAATTATTATTACCTTGGTCACTTGTTATGTGTTGGCTTATCACGTTGAGTAATACATACCTGAGTTGTTTAAAGTCTTTGTTTCATAACTTGAACATGTAAATAAATACTAGCTTTTTGCCTCGCCAACATAACAATATTCCGTCAGTTGTGCTTTCCATTTATGAGAAACCAATGTCTAAGTAATGATATGAATTTCCTTCGTTAAATGTGTCCTGCATGTTCATTAAGTTCATACCATTGTTTGAAATTATTCTGTGGCTAGTGTTAATTATTTTTCAATTTGTGATTGTTTGACAGATACATATTTCAAATGTTTTTATCATGCAAACACTTGAAAAACTTTGGTGAAAAACATTTATATTTGTTTCTCGAAATTTTTCTCTAATTACTGCATTATTTTTGTGTGTTCTTCAAGAGGCTGTTTGATAGACTAAATTAACGAATAATCACCACATATTAAATTAAACAAACACATGCGTAGGAGCAACACCAGTCAAGAAACTGCACAATGGAATAACAAAATTCCACGATATATAATCATCAATACTTACATGACAATTGACACTTTTCATCAACACCAATCGGTAAGATATAAGCCAAACATAAATACCATGTATTGGCAATGAAGCGTTCTTATAAACGGAGTAATTGGTACACGTGTACATGCATACGAAGAATTTGATTGATCAACGTGGACAAACCACTGACAGTAGTTTGTCAAAACTCTCGGATACAAATCTATTATATTATACATCGTTAAGATCGGGTGTGATTCCCGTTGCTTTTTGGCTGAGATAATTATAATGAATGCCTTAGCTGATTAGATTAAAGAATATTTCAAAAGCGAGTTCTGAATAAATCCTGTGCGTGGATCAATATAGCGACTGCCTTTATAATTACAGAACAAAACACGTTATTATATGAATAAGCACATTTATTTTGGTTGTCAGTAATTTAGTGTTTGCGTGCATAATGCGATATTTCACTCCGCGTTTGAAACTAAATAGGGATTCGAGAAATCGTCCGGCGGACAATTGCAACTGGAAGAAATACTAAGCAGTTCCAAATATTTAAAAGGCTCTTAAAATGAAGGCATCAATGCCACTTACCTTTGTCAAGACTTATCTGCGAATAACATGAAGGCACATGATATTGTTATTTTAACATTTATGGCTTATTCGATTTAAGCAAGTGAAGTCTCTTTTTTGACGGACTAAAATGTTACTGTGAATACTCCTTGAATAAGTATAAAACTGACAAGCATTTTTCTAGCGTTTTAAAACGTTCTCATGGACATTTTTAATCTTGGCTCGATGCCCGACGTCATGTCTGATTTGGGCTACATCATGCACCATTCATCTTGCAGAATGTTATAGCGATGGGCATTTAAGAAACGGTTGTTGACATAACGTCTTAATGCATTGAACAATGAGCTAGTTATTTCAAAATGACAATAAGCTAGTTATTTCAATCTTGACAGTGTGACGTTTTGTGAAAGGATAATCATGCACATGCATTTATACAAAACCAACTCTTTCTTTACTCGCTTATCGGATTGTCGAGATGTAAGAACGCTTCGAGTGGTCTTTCAGATTTTACTAAACTGTGACGCAATGATTAGTTCCGTGTCTTGTTTTGCATACCGTCGGCACGTCTTCGTCGACGGAGATTTTTTTTTAATTTATCAATTCACAACGTTACGCACGTTGTCAACGTTTGTTTTTACTTATCAGAACCTGGAAAAAAAACATTTTCTCGTACATTTTTGTAATAATTTTAGTAAAGTTGTATTTGAGGTAATTGGGACATGTGTGATTGATATTGTTTAATATTGTCTCTCTAATTAAGTTTAAATAATTAGAGTTTAACTTGACTTGACAGTAACAAACTATTCTGAGACCACCTGGTGTGAATTCCAAATTCAATTTCAATACCGAGCGATTGCAAATTCGCAGAGGAGGTGATCGATGTAAACATTTTGCTAGTCCTACCAAGAAATTGTTTCTTATTCTCAGTTTTCTGTCAAAGTTCCTAAACTGCGAAGTGCTTTATGTGTCTGTTAACATGTGCTTCCAAAGTCGAACAATGTATGCTCTGTCGAAACCATCGACGAGAACACGGAGATAAGAATAAAAATAAGTCATTTCGCTAGGTGATGTACAAGAATGTACAAGAAGCGGAAACATGTTAAACAGTGGAACTTTTGAGAAAAATTTAAAATATTAACGATGTAAAAGGAACTAGCAGCGGATAAAGCCAGAAGATTATAATTACAATTGTGTTGTTAATATATATATATGAATTCTTACAGAAAGCAAATGGTTAACTTAGAGCCATTTTTAATGTGTTTACTAATTTGTTCAGCTGTATGTATAATGCATATAGCTGTAAAGATAGAGAAACGGAATTCGGTGATAACAATGGTAAAATCAAGTTTGTGCAAATTGTGCGTGGAACTTATTCTATAAAGAGTTTATAACTTTAAAATAGTGTAAACATGAGTATAAATGTGTACATTTATATTAATTTGTCGATTACTACTGTGAATGAGAATGGTTTCATTTATCGTTTTCTGTTTGTCGGGAGAAAGTTCAACTTAATGTTAAATAATAAGAAATGGAATAATCTTAGTAATTGCCCTGGAAATGGTACCTTTAATATTAAAAAAAAATCAATTCAATTACTAGAAATATTGAAACTTTACATTAAAATATAGTACTTTTCAGAGAAATTCCGATCTCTTTAGCCAAATGCCACTCTGGCAGGTTTAAACCACCGCAAATATTTGGCGAGTTGTATAAGCTGATTAAATAGTAAACTCTTAGGCTGTTTAAACGCATATGACAGTTGATTGGAATAATTTCCCATTAATTTCTTTAAGCTGATAAATATTGTTTCGACTTTAACTATTTTTACATTAAAACAAATTATGAAATAAAAATTAAATGATAAGTATACAACTATAAATGTTTAAATTGTTGTAAATCAGTGTGTATGTTTTCTATTTTAACTTAAGAGAAGAAATTACAATACTTCCTGAAGGACTAGCCCATTGACATAAGAATAATACCACACGATATAATTGGGTAAGAAAGTCACTTGGCGCATAGTGGTGGGCTTCTACTCTTGTGATAATGACAAAGTTTAAAGACATATTTTGTTGTTTTGTTTGAAAATATTAAGTATAAAGTGACTTGAAGAATCGTATGAATATACATGTATTATAATTGGTGCTTATTATTGGTGATGTAACTTAAGAATAACTAAGTTTTTGTAATGACTCTAAATGTTTAACAAGAGGAATGAGACTTGATAGATGGCACTCTTACACCAAACATTTAAATGTATTTTTACATAACAAAGTGAGTGGAGGCAAGTGTTTGCTCTATTTAGGTGTGGGAACCATCCTTCATCAAACATGGATGACAAAATGATGGCGGCATTTGACAAAAACGACGATGTAAGTAATGTTTAATGTATGGCTTTAATCTTGCTGTATGATCAGATAATTACTGTATTGAATTATTGAACAAAGAAAACAGACATACAGTTTAAAAAAAAATACTAAAAACACAAAACACTGTACTAAACACTATGTTCATAAGCAGTATGGTTATATTTAATAAAGGCGAGCGTTTTTGTATGTGAATCACGTTTAATAAAATAAATTGAAAGGGATACAAGAGCATAAACTTTATATTAATAAACTGATACTTAATTAAAGGAAAACGTTGATGCGAAGTAAGTCGTTTAAATGCATTTACACAATATATA
>VMBQ01001201.1:31162-70074 GCA_007657795.1 Dreissena rostriformis
GGGGGGGGGGGGGGGGGGGGGGTTAGGATTTACACATTAACACGTTAATGTCAATACATGAAAATGAATGAAGATGAAATGGAAATAATGTCAAATTGTATTATCCCCCGCCAAAGGTGGAGGGATATTGTTTTGGCGTTGTCCGTTCGTCCTCCCGTCCGTCCGTCCGTCCGGCACTTTTGTGTCCGGAACCATATCTTTGAAACTTTGTATGAGTATATATATGGATAAGAGGATGATGCACGCCAAATGGCATTGTACAACATCTATTAATAACGGAGTTATGGCCCTTTGTATATTGAAAAACTGCTTTTTTTCTGTGACAAAACTCTAAATTTGCGGGGATATCAATTCAACGAATTTGCTTGTTATTATAATAATGGTATGATTCATTCTTTGTAAGACTCAAACACATCGACGGACACACGCACATTAATCACCTGTGAATTGAAATGCAAGTTTTCGGATCTTTGAATTTTTATTAGTTTATTTAAGTCTCATCCACAATTCATCATACCAATTATAACAATCAACGATACATAGCATGTATGAATGTATTTGCAGTATCAATTATGATTTTCAATATACAGAAGGGGGTTAGGGGGCCCCCGTAACATGTGTAGCCTTGGGCCCCAAAACAGATTAATTCCGACATGGCTACGTTTCCTTTGTTTACTTCAATTAGAGGTAAAATATTTACATAATTCCATTTGTAAGGCCCTTGCTTCTGGATATGTAAAATATCATTGGTTGGTTATTTTTCGTCATGTGGTATTTTTTTGCGGGTTTATTTCGTCACGTGATCATAAGATGTTCTCCGAAAAAAATAGTTCATCGAAACGATAGCATGAACTTATTAAGTTTGTTCATTTAATCATATTCGCTTAAACTCATAACACACATTTCACGCGGTGAATATGCGAGTACGATTTCTCCTGTATTCTCAATTGCACGGGTGATAACAATATTCGGCGTAAATGCTGACTTTGGAATAAAAATAGAAAATTTACGCTTCTAAATAATTAAATTGAAAATTATTGTGTATTTTTTCACTTGTTAGTCGCATATCCACCTCATGAAATATGTGTTATTATAGACAAAGCACACAGTAGTGTTCGTAGAAAAAAACAACTTCGGTAGATTATGTGTGTTCACATGGCTTTTTATGAGTTTATTTCTTCTCCATCGAAATATTTAGTATGTCTTTATTTGATCAACATGCAGTTTTCTTTCGACAATTTTAAATCACACTTTCATAGCCTCGTCATGCGAAAATGGGTCTTATGGCGTTTCGGCCAGCGTAGCTCAAGCCCAGCCTGCGAAATTGGGCAGTCTGGTCACAGGCGATAAAACCACGCAAGGTCTAATGGTCTCATTATGCATCTCCTGACCATACTGCGAGATGCGCAGGCTGGGCTATAGCTATAAGGGCCGTATATGGCATAATAACTGTGTTATTAATAGCGAACTGACAAATACATGTAATGGTAGAATATTCAGGCGTTCAGGAAAGATTTCCAGACGGGCTGACCGAGTACGGCAAACATTTGTGGTTGGATAATAAAACGATTTCCCTCTTATCGTGACACTATACTCTTTCGGTAGGTGTTTGTTTTCTCATCTTGAAAGCAAAACTATTTAATCAACGTTTATCGATTCATTCGGGTCTGCTCGAGTTATGTAGAGGTCATTTAAGGTGAAAAGCTGGGTTAAACAGCTACCCCGAAAAAGCGCTTTAGTGTTCTAAACCGATCTTTATGACTACCTAATTCGTGAGTTAAAAGTATTACTCGCAGATATATTTTTTATTTATTTTCATCTATTATCTTCTTGTATAGTTTGAATTTGTATATGGTGTCAAACAAATTTAGTTTTGTAAAGGGAATTTCCATCATGAAATTATATTCTTAGTGTGATAGGTTTTGATTTTCCAAAAATATTCATTTAATAACTGGTTCTCATTATACAATTTTCATAATATTGTACATGCTTTCAAAACGTCTAAAAAGGGACATGTTATTATTTTTGTCTTAGTTATCTCTATAACATCAATTAGATGATAAACAGTGCACACAAATCTCGACCTGTGCGTTCAGACACACTCTTTTATAAATGTGAATGAGTTGTGTATAGTTCAAACTTGCGATACCTTAATTTTGAAAAACGAGTTGCTCAAAGGTTATGCAATAGCGAACAACTTCAGAGCCTTCAGCGCTTTGATTTTGGATACTTACATCATTGTACAATTTATAGTTGTGTCGCGAAAGTTTATACGTGCATCATAACGAAACTTTATAGGAGTTTTTTTTTTACTATATAGATTTGCAAGACGTATGTTTCGTCAGAATAACACCCCACCCCCGACATTCGACATGTCTTTTGTTTGATTGATTTTAGTGACGATCGTTTTTAACCCACGAAATCCAATTAACACCAATGCCGTATATCTTTTAAACGATATTTGTGTTCATCTTTACTTATTATTTCGGTTTAACCTGTACAATTAACGGTATCCCACGTTTAGTGTATTGACAAAATGCAATTTCTAGAACTTGTCAACCGGCTTTGCTGTGGGATCATAACCAACAGTTAATTGCTTCAAAAAAAACTACTGAATTGAAACTATTAATATCTTTGAATTAAAAATAAACGCCAACTAGACACAAAAGTCATATTTTTTTTATTGCAGATAGCAAAAAATATGTTTGTGATACAATTTAGTATAGAATACATAATGTAAATATCCGTCAAGGACAGAAAAATATATTTCATACATTTTATTTATTTTCGGATTATATGTGAAGTGACTTCTATTTGTTTATAAATCACTTTCGTACTCATAATTCTACCCTTTGTCAACCATTGATGTTCAAGAGATTTCTGTTACGTGTAGAACATGTTAACTTTGCACGTGACTTATAAAATATAAAAAACAAATTCGTATCGCTTGAATAAATCTCAGTTTTAAAATCGAAGACTCAAACAGCGAGGTTATGAATTTTTTAGCGTGTTTATGATGCCATCGTTGTCACGTCGAATTGCGTTCGCTCAGTGTCCTTTAATTAGTGAGGCATTACATCTCTCCTGCTCTGCCAGATGATTTGAGAAGCAGTTTGACTTATCAGGGTCATTTGTTGTATATGATAGTGTATGTTTGTGTTCTTAATAATGAATACATTATTTGATGCATACAACACCTGAACACGTTGATTTTACACAATTTAATGTTTGGCTCAATTTACAAGAGATTTACTTTTAGAATAACAGGAAAGGAAAGAGCTATAAATAAACCCATCAGAATTACAAAAAGGATGCTATACAACTGTAATGTTACCGTTTGAAAATAATTATTATAACAAAGAAAAAAGCAGTAGAAAAAAACGTACCTGTCCTGAGGTTAGAACCCGGGACCTTTAGAAGTCAAGGGTACCGAGATAACAATAAACTACACAGGCTAAATTATCGACGAAGAGCGTTACAAAACGCTGTAATTTTCCGAGTTTGATTCCTGATTATCAATAAACTAAAATATGTTTTAACAATTTCCTTGGTCGGCAGTGTTATTTTGCTTGTTAAGATATAATGCATACATATTTTTATTAAAACCTGAGTTGTTGTTGTTTTTTATTCGTCATTTTGTAATAGTGTGAAACAGTCCCTTTACATTACTATGAGCAATACTTGACACCAACACCACCTGCATCATTATTATAGTCAATATACATGTATACGTAACTACGATGAGATTCAGGTTTTGTTGTTATGGTAACATTTTCATTTATTTAAGTTACTTTGCGTTTAATTCCATGTCTTCTTTCACTTTGAAAGCTGGGTAACTAAAATAAACTTCACATGTTTTTGGTAATTGTAAAATAAACAATTGAGTCACGCCCTGGGAAAACAGGACCTAATTCATGTGGTAAATTGCGGTCCTATATTAGCATGTCCAGTTCTCACACATTAATCTGACACGACACTTTTCGTCTGGCCTGGAATTTCTTTTAGAAGAGACGTCCTTTAAACGAAAAATAAAATAAAAGCGGAAAGTGTTGTCTTTAATTAGATTTGTCGGACTGCACAGGCTTATGTTGGACGATACTTTACCCACATACATTACGTCTGATTCTCCTACATGGCATTTATTTATTTTTATAATGTTTTGGTGTTGAAGTCCATGTCCTCTAGTATTGTTAACATAATATTGATTAAAGAAAATGAGCACACAATAATTGTATTGCGTGATCTCTCTTCATGGTGTACATATCTATAAAGGGACACAAGTATGATCGTTCTATTGGAGCGCAGTTCAAATGGGTTAGCGCTCTTTGTTAGCAGCATATTATTATTATAAAAATTATTTTGGGATGCTACTGTTAATGATGGTCTTGTCATTAAATGAAAATCAGTTTGTAAAATATTTACTTACGTAGGTATGATATAGTGGATGTTTATTGAAGGGTGTAAATAATAATAAATGAAAGTGTCATAAACGCCCAAATTAATATTGTGCTATTTTTTCCAAATACATCTTTTTTGGCGTGGCCGACTAAGATCTCGTTCTGAGCTCAACTTTGCGATCACAATAAAGCTAAAAAATTGAAGGCAACCCTAGAATTGCGCTTCTTATTTTAATATATGAATGTAAACCAAAAACAATGGTTAAGTGTTCATGAATGATTGTTGCAAACGTGTTTTGATTAAAATTCACGTATGTTTTACATACTATGTTGAAATTTAATTTAAGTAACATATATTCGACAAGCAATCTCGAGCCGAACCTATGTAAGAACAATATCACTTAAATTGTATATGTCGTGGAACAGAATGGTGTATGTTATTTTATATGATTTAAAGAAAAATATCAATGATTTAAAAGTGGTAATAAACTGGTTCAAACAATGAACAATAACAGTGAAACTTATCGATAATTTTGATTGTTTCGCTGAAACATGACGTTGTTATTTCCGCGAATATCCCCAGTAACGCGCTTTTAAAATGTAGACCAATGATCAGAGGGGGTAATAACATTACAAACAAGATGGCGACGTCCATGCCGAAACAGGTATTTTTTCGCACGTTGTATACCCTTCATTTCTTTTATACATTTTAAAAATGCCGCTTACTGTCCAGCCTTATCAGCAAGACGGTCATTTGCGTTTATTTCGTATTAATATTCGCTCTTTTCTCGACTTTACTCGCTGCGAATTTTCTAAGTGGAGCTGTAATAAGGTCACCCCGCTAAGAAAATTCGCAGCGAGTAAAGTCGAGATATGAAGCGAAATGTAATACGAAATAGACGCTTATCACTTTCTTGCTGATTTGGCTGGAAAGTGAGCGGCATTTAAACAATTAATACAAGTAATAAAGGGTATAAACGGCGAACAATACCTGTCTCGGCATGAACGTCGTCATCTTGTTTGTCACGTGATTACCCAATCTGAATGATGGAATAGCTTCAAATTAAAAAGAAAATCTCATGAAAATGTTAATTTCTCTGATCAGTCGTGAATTAAAGTCGATAATCTACTTAACCCAACAAAAATCCTCAAATTATTGTTCCACATAATGTAATTAAAATACTCGACCCCTTAAATAAATAAGATGGTAAATTGAGAGATATAAGCAAAAGATTGACACGCATACATATATGATGTTATTGTAAACTGGACAACATATAAACAACAACCTGCACGTTCAACTCCATAGAAATCGACGCATTTGTTTCAATTCGTGCGACAACTGGTCCCTTTAATGAGCCAGTATATGTATCTCATAAAAGTGACAGATATATTAATTGGACAGAGTGTTATACAATATGATTCTATATCCGGATTAAATTGTGTGTGTTCTATAGATTGTTACATTAAAACGCACTATCAGACACGTAAATGCAAACATAATTGTGCGCAGTCTCTGGTGATAGTGTGTGCGTGTGCTATATCCGATCCATAACGAGACGGATTGGGAGAGTATCCACCATTATTATACCATTGTATGACTTTGCATATGGTTTAAATCACTCACAAAGGAGAGGGAAGTGGGGGTGCAATGATCAAAGTTAGACACTTTTCCTTGAATAATCCTGAAGTACAGAAGCAAATACCTGCCGCTGAAAATGTGTTTGCTTTGCTACCTGTCCTATAGGAGGCATCAGACTTGTCATTTATGTAATTAAGGGTGATTGATGCATACATACATTAGTTTTTTATTGTAAGTATCGTACAGCCATATCATTATCGCTAATTGAACACACATTTTATATAATACAAGTAAACTCTGCGTATATGCGTTTCAGTTTTAGCAAGATACGTACATTTTGTATGCGCCTGTTTTGTTTTCTTTCAGCAGTTGGCATCCGCCTTATATAAGAGATGTTTGGATAAAGAAAATTAGTTTCCCTTTAAACGAAAATCCAGTGTTGGTGGAAGGTGTTGTTTCGTGATTTAACATATGCGAAATGAACATACTAATCTGGGATGACACTGTTCACACATGCGTTAAGCCCAGTTCCCAAAACGCAGCTCATATAGATGCGCAAGTTTTTTTAGATAAGATACCCAGTCAATACTATATTCATTATACGATAAACTCAGTGTTAATCCAAGCAACCTTCCCTTTGATTAACAACCATATATATTCAATTGAATGTGCTTTAAATATATTTATTTCGGCAAAAATAATGGTTCACATCAAAATATTAAACAAACATTACAGGATGCATCTAGCATAAAAAGTACATTAAAACAAGCAAAACTAATTATAAATTAACACAGCCATTAAATGCTCCCAAATAAAAAGGAATACGCAAAAAGAGCTATTCCTTATTCCTATGTGGTCCGTGTAAATGAATACGTGCTAAATAGCAATGAATATTAAAAATAGATTATCATTAAGATGGAATTAACTTAACTTCTTAATACAATAAAAATGATTTAAGGGTCCGCAATAATACTTTGAATAATATTTTTTATCGAAATTCATGTTTTCATCCGTAGCATTACGAACACGGTCATTCTTAAATATTATTGTTATATATGAATGTTTGCACGTGTGCTCGAATGTAAATATTAATGATAGAATCGCAACATTTCGATTCTGTTACATGACCATATTTTATTGTAAATATATGTCGATATGTTATGATAATATACATTGTACACGGCTAAATATATATTATTGTAATGCCCATTTAACCCTTTGAGCGCTGGAACCAGATTTTGAAGGCCTTTGCAAACAGTTTGGATCCAGATGAGACGCCACATAATGTGGCGTCTCATCAGGATCCAAACTGTTTGCTATTCTGATAGTATTCTTTGAAAAAAACATGAAGAAAATATTAATTTTAGAAATTTAGCAGACGACATTTTAGCAGACGACAGATTTCCCAGCATGCAAAGGGTTAACAGACGATTTTTTGTGATGATCCTTGTCCTAATCAAAATTTAACCGAAGCAAATTTATAACATGTTCAAAAGAATACAACACAAAAAATATCGAAATATAATACAAACATTTTTTACATGAGCAATTTATATAATTGCAAACAGCAAGTGCGTTGTATTCTTAATTGAATGGACATGATTTATATTGAACATAACTTTTTAATGTCAAGATTTATTACAATATGGTGTATTGGTTATTAATATAAATACCATGAACTGTAGATAGACCCGTTGCACGCTAAAAATCATTTAAGAGCATCGGAGATAGAAAGAGTTTGTGTAATCCGGTCTTCAACGATAAACGATCCCTTTCTATATAACGGTAATTGCTAGTATATCAACAACGGACGGGAAAAATCAATTGGGTCTGATGTCTTTTAATCTTCTTAGTACTACGTGCCTCTTCTTCTTACTTGGTAAAAACATATCCGCTCGTTCTTATCATGCAGTGTTATTGATACGTTATCTAGATCCTGCTTTACCTATGGACCAACCACGAAGGAATGCATGCAGCAAGTTTTAATGTGAATGCCCATGAAGCACGTATTCATGGTTTGTGGGGTTTTGTTTATAGCAGGTAGCAAACAGCGTTTTTCCACTGTTTTAAGTGTCGCGTGTGTGACTTAACATTAGACTATTCGTTGCTAGATTCGTTCTCGCGCGTATATCCACTTCAGACGAAAGCTAATAAGTCGTTATTTAATCGTGCAATGGTGCACAGTGATGATAACAGCACACCTCTCATGGCAAGACCGTTTGGCAGTTTTCAGTTGTTGTATTATGTGCCGGGCGAGACAATTCCCTTCATGAACCATAGTTAAGAAAGCAATCTCTAAGTAAACTCACTTCGTATCGCTGTATTCTTGGTTCTATATACACGCCAGGAATATACGGTCGGTAATTGAACTTCGCAATCCGGGACGTATTGTGGAGCGTGATGTTTTCAATTGATCATATTTAGGGTTTTCCTTAACTCAGAAAATCGCTAGGGCATATTATCTATATGTGACTTATACGTTATTGATTCGATACGTTGGCACCATTCTCTCTTTCTCTAAAGTGATATGAATTTGATATAGTGCGTCGTTTAATAAACGGATTAAAAAAAATGTTCTCGAAGGTCAAAAGTCTATAGGAAATAGAATAATAATACCAAATTAAACTTCTAATTGATGTTTTGAATATTTGATTGTGTGAATTGTTGTTAATTAGTATGCATCTGTTGTTCTTGTCTAATATAGATAGTACGTGTAGGCCTGCTTGTTTCCTCTCGAAGGCCTATCAGAAAATATTGTGAGTGTATCGGGTATTGTTTCAAGGATTTTGTGCAGACAGAATAGGGACTTATCGGTGGATACCTTGTAGGATTTATTACTGACGACATGGGTGATGAATACGAAGATTTCGATGAGGTAAGTTTGTAAAATGAATGCAAGATATGTTGATGATGGCAATTTCTGTATTCAGCATATTAGCAAATAATTGCAAAAGAGTGGGGGGGGGACTTTTTTCGATGAAAAACAATTACCATATGGCTAGATCTGAAATAGAGCTGTTAATACAATTCGATTATTAAAAGTTAAATACTTTGATTCCATACGTTTTCTTACATTCTCTAAGATGTTAAGCATTATCATTATTAAACGTTTGTCCATATGCTTAAATCTGTGAAATTAAGCATAGTTCAGTATATACAGTTCAAGCAGTTTGCGTTGTTCAATTACCTATGCATGTATGTATCTTTCAGTTAATTATATAAATGTTTATTTTAAAATATTAATTCTATGGTCTTTCATAAGATTAAAAGAAAAATCTAATCAGATGTAAACGCTTTAAAGGCAAACGTTCATCAAATTCCATTGCACAGGAGTAAGAATGTCAAAGATATTGAAATAGTATGCATGTCATCATTTAAAAGTGGAATAAACAAGGCAGAATCAACACGCATTCTTCAAGCAGCTCTGCCTTGCGCTCGGTATATTACAACCCGCAGTATGTGTTTTATCTGTATATAAGACCTTGTCTAAATATCCATCTAAATAGCATGCCAGGCCTCGGTATTTTAATACCATAATTACATATTTAGTTAAACCAGATTGAACCCTAGTGGCGGGTAGACAGGTGTTTGGATGAGTACCAGGTTTGCTAGCCGCATAATAGCGCAGACGCCGTATCTGTTCCTGCCTGCAATCTCATTTGTCAATGATAACATCTCATTTCTTGTAGGAGAATATCCGGTATGAATGATAGCGCCGATTTGTGAACGGCGACATACCACTAACATATTGTTGCATGTTGTGATACTGATCGTCATGTAGTTATGTAGTATTTTTTTCAGCAGTTAAAAAAATAATGAGACCGAGAGATTCTTCTGTGTTTGTAGTCTCAAGAGTCTTAAATATGGTTCAAAGGTCGTGGGTATGAATAAACATATCCGTGAAAAAGGTTACCCCAAAATATAATACATATGTTCTATTTTTTATTGCATTCATTAATTGATTTTTTATTATTTTTTTCTATTCATTAATAAACATTGTTGTTCTTGGTTCACTTTCTTGAAAAACGGGACATCGTCCACAACACTTGAACATTCATAAAGTGCAACGGTAAAATGGTTACAGAAGCTTTATTATTTTAGCTATACATAGCTGGTTGCCCAAAGCGTGTTGAGGTGTGTTCATTGACCTATTTGAACATACTCGCAACAAACGAAATTCTTACAATAAATGAAATTTACTTATGCGTTTTAAGTTCCAAACGGTCAGGAATTTATGAGCAATATTAACCTCAAATATATAAAGACCACGTCAAGGATAAAACATAATTGAACTTCTTATGGTAATTTATTGAGCCGCGTTCTGAGAAAACCATGCTTAATGTATATCCGTAAAGTGTCGCCCGAAATAAGCGTGTGCAGTCGGCAAAGGCTCATCATGGACGACTCGTCCCGCCTATACTAGATTTTCGTACAGTAGAAATTTCCTTCAGGCGAAAATTAAAAAAAAAAGCGGAAAGTAGAGTCCCTGATTAGCCTGTGCGGACTGCACAAGCTTATCAGGGATGACACTTTTCTCACATGCATAAAGTCCAGTTTTCACAGAACGTGGTTCAGTTAACTATTTATATCGGCATTGTGGTATACTGACAAAGCGAGGCGTTCCATCCTATGTTAATAACAAACAACTACTCGAGCAAACTGCAATCCTTGGCTAGATGATGTATATTCTCGCGACGATCTTGACTAATTACCCAACTAATTGATGCACTTATTGCAAACACACCTTGGCAAATTGCAAAGTATAAGAAGCCACAGTTTAACCAATCTGTGCATTATCATTCAGCTAATTGTGTATTGAACCTTTCATGAAGTTGCATTGTGTTTTGAAGATGTTATTCAAAATACGTATTTATCATGTGCAAACTTTACATCTCTCATCCTTTAAAGACTATGTTAAACTACACAAGCGTTACGTGACACTTGTCATAAGGGTGTTTTTATGATAATATATAAATAATATTTGAGTTGCGTCATGCGAACATGGGTATTATGCCATTTGCGGCCAGCGTAGCTCCAGACAAGCCTGCGAAATCAGGAGCTACGCTGTACACTATAAAGTCACGCAATGTTTCTAGGACAGCGTAGCTCCTGATCAGACTGCCGACTTGGTATGACTGAAGACCCATTTTCGCATTGCGCGGGTCATACATAGTAGGACTTATAACATACCCCTTCCCTTTTTCTCGCTTGATTGCCATCTTTGACAAGTTTGTTGCAGAAACAAGGCGTTTGAGAATGTTAAATGTGAGTGTTTTTAATTCTTGCAAAACTCTACCACAATATTCGTTATAATAACTGCTGAAAGAAATTCGAGTGCATTAGGGATTGTTTGTATGAAACTTTGATAACGCTTAGAAAGATAATGTTAATGAATATTTGTCTTACATTAATATGAGCTTGGCTCTGTGAAAAGGGGGTTTAATGCGTGTGCGTAAAGTGTTGTCCCAGAATAACCTGTTCAGTTCGCACAGGCTAATCAGGGTCGACACTTTCCTCCCAAACTGTATTTTTGCTAAGAAGAGACTTTCTTTAAACGACAAATATCATAAAAGTGGAAAGTGTCGTCCCTGATTAGTCTGTGTGGACTTCACAGGCTTATCTGTGACGACACTTTACGCACATGCATTAAACCCTCTTTTTAAAGAGCGAGTTTCATAGTTAACTACCGGTTTATCGACTACGCAAATCAATGAGCAATACATGTTCTCACGTGGATAACTAATCAACCAAGCAAAGAACATTTTGAAATTTGCTGCACCTATCCTTGGTTTGAATATATCGACATTGAATATAGATGAAAATGAAGGTTATGTATTAGAAAAAGAAGAATGCGAATGATAGATTCGCAGTCGCTGGTAATATATTATTTTGTGAACTCTGTATACATAGACCGCTATTAAATCTTAACTGCGTTTAAGAACTTTCAAGTAAACATTTTTACAGAATGTACAGAACCAATCTTTCTATCTACCCTTAGTAATAAGATTGCTATATATACAAATACATTTAAAGATCTAATAACAACGTCGAAACCAACTGTGTCTATTCTTCTTCTATTACATTATATAGAGTATTTGAGCGAATGCGAGTTACGACAATGGCCCACGGTGTTGTTTTTTTTTTATCTTTAATTCTGCATAATTTCTGCATAATTCTATTAAGCGCCTTGATTACTTTAAAACCTTGAAAATTAACTTCTGAAAGTTAGTATGAAACTGTGTATTAAATAAAACTGATCTTGCGCTAATTATCATAATTAGAGAATCCAAACCTAAAACAATGGTTTAGTGTTCACGAATGGTTGTTGCAAACGTGTATTTATTAAAAGTAACGCATGTTTTACATATAATGTATCAATGTCATATCAATGACTTAAAAGTTGTACTACACTGTTTCAAACAATGAACAATAACAGTGGCAATTATTGATAAAGTTTATGGTTTCGTTGTAAAATGACGTCATGACGCTGTTGTTTCCGCAAATTTCTTCAGTTAAGCGCCTTTAAAATGTAGACCAATTATGGAAAAGCATCAAATAAGAAACAAATTATCGTGAAAATATTAATTTCTCTGATCTCTCCTGAATTCAAGTCGATAATCTACTTAACCCAACAAAAATCCTCAAAATACTGTTCACATAATGTAATAACAATACTCGGCCATACACGACATAATGTTATAACAATACTCGACCATACACGACACTTAATGTAATAACAATACTCGACCATACACATAATGTAATAACAATACTCGACCATACACATAATGTAATAACAATACTCGACCATACACGACATAATGTAATAACAATACTCGACCATACACGACACCACATAATGTAATAACAATACTCGACCAAACACGACACCACATAATGTAATAACAATACTCGACCATACACGACACCACATAATGTAATAACAATACTCGACCATACACGACACATAATGTAATAACAATACTCGACTATACACGACACCACATAATGTAATAACAATACTCGACCATACACGACACTTAAAAAATAACATTGCAAATCGGAGGGAATAAGCAAACAATTGACAGTAATGCATATATAATGTCATTGTAAACTAGACAAGATATATACAGCAGCATGCATGTAAACGCAAAAATAATGAGCTCAGTATCAGGTGATGTATTGTGCTATATCCGATCCACACACACATACACAATATTTTTTTATTTTTGTCACGTTACATGATAATAACAGACATGGAATAAGCATAAACATCGCTATTGGTCGTGGGACTGTGTTCTGTTACATGTTTTTCAATATACATAGTTGCAAGCATGTTTTTAATTTCAGAGACATATGTGAAGTTATCTACTTTTATAATCAAAAGTGTTCTTTGTAAAAAGTTTCGTCCAGGGGACGGATTGGGAGAGTTTCAACCATTATTATACCATTGATCGACTGTGTATATGGTTTTAATTTCTCACCAAGGGACAAAGTCGCGACGACAAACCAATTTTTTATTTTAATGAAAATGTAGAATGTAATACATTTTTGGAAAGGTCTCATCTATAAAAGTTCAGATCTGTTTATTTTGTTGAAATCCGACTTTGTATAAAGGAGTTACGGCCCTTTGAATTCTTTGAAAATCCGGAATTATCTGCCCTTTTTCCGCTTAATATATATATTTGAAATTATTAACAGGATAAAGGGTTGTAATACATCTGTGCAAAGGTCTCAATGAGACGAACACAGAACTGCTTTCTTTTCTGCATTTGGACAATATATAAAGGAGTTGTAGATCTTTAATGTTTTTTTGAAAATATCAAATGCGTCCATTTTCTAGATTTTTTTAATGCAACATAGGGTTCTAACATTTATTCGGTATTATTTACAATGAAAACCGACACATAATATTGAAATTGTAAGCATTTTGGTTTAATTATGTCAATGGTTATATAACTAAGGCCAACAGTATAATTCACAAGGTTTCCAATAAACAATTTGTATTGCATACACTTTATGATTTTTTTAGAGTATTATCCATTCATTGGGAACACAGCTTTGCTTTTCATGCATAAACACTTTTGTCAATGAACTGTCCTCAAAGGAAAGATTTTAGAAATACATGGACAATTCAACAAAGCCTGAAGACCTTTTATTATTCAACTGATATATTTCATGATCATGATAATTGACCACTCGCCAAATAAGCGATCGCTCCGCCCACTAGCTTTGTTTACATAAAACGCTTATTCAATTACTCCGACACTCTTTGTTTGTCGGACCATTTGGCCGCAATAAAATAAATCTGATTGATTGTCCGTGAGTTTGATTGACAGCTGGCGACTGGTCAATTAGAGCTAGTCAATCGTCGGTGAAATGTAGTGCACAAAACAATTACAATGAACTTCAAGATCATATAAAGTGCTCGGACCAATGTTTTTGTACAAATGCTATCTTATCATCAAGTGTGTACTAGCAAGTACAGCAATTACAGTAAATTTTAATCCCTATCTCATCACACATATGCACAATGTAGAGCTTGAATGCACAGCCAGGAGTGGTCATTCTTTTGTGTCATGTGTAAAACCACAGTGTCACTATATTTTAGTTCCCCGTGCTGTGTCATTTATAGTTTTGTAAAACTCCGTGCTATGGTCTTTCATAGTCCTTGGTAGTGCCTTAACCCGCTCTATTCTTCATCACTGCAATGCCCTATGCTGGTGCGTGCTAGTCCCCTGCCAGATCACACTACAGCCTATGATGGTCCATGTTTGCCCCGCGGGGACTCAGTGGAGACTGGGGAGCCAAAGAGCTTCGGCAGAAGGGTCGGACTGCAGGGCTCAGGCCCACCTACAACAAAAGAAGGACAATGCTCTCGAGTCTGTTTCGAGGGACTATAACCAGTACTTGGTGTCTGTGGGGGAGATCTAAAGAACGCTCCCACAGTGGGGATCGAAGACGTGACAAACCGGTCGCCAGGTGGACACCATATCCACTAAGCCACGGTGACCTTTATTATTAGACCAATTGATAGAGAGGTGGTCATACTTCTAGCTAGCATTATTAGCAGAAGGGGGCAGCATACATATGTTTCCCTGTCAAGCTTACCTTTAGTGGATCTCCTCAGTTACAATTTCCAAGTCTTTGGCCCGGTAATGTTCGGCCAGGTTATCCGAGTATATGGCGTGGTCGTTGTCGTATTTGACATTAAACCAACGCGGGAAACCCGGCACCTGAAAAGTAATATTTAAATTTTAGACATATGCATTTGAACAAACATTATTATGTTTAGTCAAAATTATTCTGTAAATATTAAATTATTATCAAGAGTTAAAGGTACCTGTGATATCACATTTTCTAGTGACCAAAACTCAGTTCCCCTATCATCTAAAAACTTTTGCTTCTCCCGCTTGCCAACCAACATTGAACCATTTGCATCACCCCTGGCCCAGTTTTATGAATGTCAAAGGCCCCCCTTACTAATTAACAAACGTTTGCCCTTAATTCCTCCACACTTAGATTGACCCTTTTTCCATCAACCACTTTGCTGAAAGCAAACGCGTCAGGATCCGCTTTCTGCTTAAAAACATTCTTTCTGAAACGTAACTGGGCCTTCAAGGCTTCTTCCTTTTCTTTTACACTTTTTATCAAATTTAATTCCGAATCTATTTGCTCAACACTCTGATACAGTCCAAAGAACTGCATATCTGCAGTTTCATTTTCAAGTTTTTCAATTCGTCTCTGTTCCTGCCTTGCCTTAGCTTCAAACTGAATCCTTTGATTTTCTAACCTTTTATTTATTATGGCTATCTCCCTTCCTTTCTACTTTCTTAGATAAGTCTGTCTATTTCAGCTGGGAATTTACTTTCAAGCCATTTATCAGTTTTGTTCAATGAAAACGTAATCTGAGATTCGAGTGCTAACGATGATATATTTGGCTTTTGAGCTAACAAATAATGCACATAAGCAAAAACTCTTTCCGGATATTTGTTATGCTTGTCAGCGCTTTTCGTTACACCAACATCCTCATTTTCATGTAAACCCCCGGGCAAGTGGTCACCTAATTCATGCTGGACAAGTTTAAAACGTGCGGGTAACAGAACACTTAATATTGTACTAGCATGATCGTCAGTGTTTTCGTTCGGCTCTATCAACTTCTCAAACACTTTGTCTTTTTTCACACTGACATCTGCATACAGTTGAGCCTGACCAGACAAAATTGTTTCTTTGTTTTCAACTGTGTTGTCCAGAAAAAGTTTCAACTCTAGATACCTCTTAGCCATATCATTAATGGAAATGTCATTACTCTCGATGACATGCCAAAGGGGGTTGTTATCAATTTTGACACAAGGCCTAATACCTTTAATCCAGCAATAAAAAAAGTCTTGTTGAAGGTCTGCTAGAACAGACTGCAGGAGACCATTCAAATTGGGAGTGTTACGGAGGAACTCGATCATTTTGTTTAAAAAAAACCAACATGGCCAGCATTTACAAAAATGATATTAAATCGATTTCCTCTTAACGGTTGCAGTGGGAAGGATAGATATCCATTGTCGGTTAAGAACGGATTGATAAATGTGACAAATTTACCATGGCAGCAACTTTTTTGGTCTCCACGACGCGCAAATGCTTTACAAGCAGTGAAAAGTAATCTTACAGTGCCTGACTGACCGTTGCGTCGAAATGATTTGTTTTCTATAGGAATATCTCCCTGAACATGAGCATTTTCAACTTCATATATTGTCTTCTGTGCACTTTCTGCCATATGCACAAGGGAATGTAGACCACAGAAAAAGTTATTAATGTGACTTATGGCCATTTTAGACTTTTCATTGAGTATTTCAAAGTTATCTATTACTTCGGGCAATATTTCATCACGGTACTCTTTTAATATTTCGTTAAACTTCTTTTCCGTTGAAGCCCTATCACTCATTGTGTTTTTTATATTGACTAGTATTTCTTTTCCAGCGTTATCATTAGCAGATGCGGTATTAATGTCACTGATAATTTCTTTAAATTTGTCAAGCGTATCTAGCGATGACTTTGTTGCCATGTCCCTCATACCTAAGAGGAGATAATTGCACTCTTCATCTCTACTGGCAAAAGCTTTTAATATTGCTTTTGCTGGGTAATTTATTAGGTTTCTTATTCACTAATTTTAGCACACATTCAATTCACTACTAACATATTCAGTTGACACATGGTTATACTTTAACTAGTATACACATGCATGCAGGTCAGTTATAAATTCTTTTTTATCTTCATTGTACAACATTATAGTATCATTTTCAAGTTCTCGTAAATTGTTCAACTCATTTGTTAAATGGTCTATAGTTTCATTTAAGTTTCTAAGTTCATTTTTATACTCCGTATTCTGTTCAGTCAGTCTTCCTACTTGTTCATTTAATTCTTGATTTTCTCTTATGTCTGTTTCTGTCCAAAGTCTTCCTCTAACTTCCTATATTTCTCCCTCCAATAATGTTCGCGGGTAGCTGTCCTCTTCAAGTCACGGTTTTGATTTCAAATTTTATGAGTAGCACTCTCTTAACTTTTGTCTAACTGATTCAGTTCATTTCTTACATTCTTACTGTCTTCCATGTCTTTACGGGTATCATGTAATTCTAATGATAGCCTTCAATTTACAATAATTAATAAATAAGAGTGATACGACTGCACATAATTATCGTTCTATGTGTGCTTTGAAAACGTAAAAAGAATTTATCACTGATTGTCAGTGTGGACAGGAATATCAGACTGTCCGGTAACTGTTTTGGGCGTACTTCGGCACAGCCTCAGTACCTCCAAACGGTAACGCTCGAGCCTCATGTTCCTTTCCCCCTCCACAACCAGTAACAATCTTATTTATATATAATGTATAACGGGTTTACTTTGAGTACGTGTGCGGTTAAAGTGAGACTGCACTATTTTGTCAAATATTTATGTATTTATATAAAATGTGAAAAAAACTTATTATACATATATTTCAATATAAATTAAAATAAAAGTTAAGAAGAACATGTGTCGAAAATGCGGAATAAGCCAGATATTTAAATCTGTAATCGAAAAAAGGTGTACAGCCGAATTCGCCAGCATGTTTGTCATGCATGTACACTGTGAATCTAAATTTAGTTTGAGTGCAGATTCGTTCATACAACACACAGACACAATTTTGTTTCCTAACAAATACGAGTAAAAGTGTCGGCATCGGCTTAACCAGCGCTAACTTGTCTCTGCTGCATTTTATGAAATTTGTCTTCAATGTATAATTTGTCTTGCCTATTTTGTGTTATTGTAACATATTTTTATCAATATATTACAATTTAACACATATAAAAATCGTGCATACTCACTTTAAGTACGAAAAATGTATTATTTCGATTCTAATCACAACAATACAGCACTCATATGAACAAAAAATGATAAAACTATAATCAATAGCAGTCCTACCGCTCTGCCACTTTTTTGTATGCCATAGCAATCACTTGCGGATTATCATGTTGAATGTTAAATGGCTGCTGAGGATTTGATTGCATTTAACCACTTTCTTCAGATGATGATTTTGGAACGGGAAAAGTGTATGTAGTCTTATGAAATTCATCCAAATTTTTGGCACCTTTTACTCGTTGTTTATCTTAAGTTAGCCTACGATGTTTTTTTATAAGACGATCAACTTGTACATAAACAACTTTTCTTTCAATTTTTGTTTGACACAAACTCATAAGTTGGTCTACCGCCTTGTTGATTCCAAGTTCGTCCACTTTTTGAATAACACTCAAATTATTTGTAATTTCCACGTGAGCCATAATGAATAATGATGCTGAATAAATCTGAAATTGCAAGAAAAAATGTGTTTGGATATGCATACTTACATAAATACTGGCTGGCCCTCGCTTCGCTTTCCCCGACAAAATAAAACTGAAACTGAGTCGTAATATTATGATCTGGAACAAAAAATAAAGAAAACAAAATCAAAACTAACAAAAAATAAAATAAATTAGAATACAAGAATAAATTAAATAAAATAAACTAAAAAACATATAAAAAAAATAGTCAAATAAATCCGCCTGTGTATCAATATCCTCAGATAAAAGCCGTCGAACATGATGTCAATATCATTCTCGAGTTCAGAGTCTGGAGGCAGTGTCTCGTCCGAGTCACACTCTGATGTTACGGTCCTGGTCGAACCAGACACTGATCCGAACACTGACTCATCACTAGCTGATCCACAAAATAAATAATCATCGTTCTAACGTGGATCTTGAGCCTGGGGAACTGACTCAACGGCCCACCCAGACTCTGAATCAGGTTCAGGCATCAAGAAGGAAAATAAATCAGGATCAAATGAAATCTGCAACGGAATATCGGTAAGGAAACGAAATAAAAGACCCAAACGAGCATCATGAAAAATCAAAGTAGGTGTTGGAAATAAATGAAAATGATAATTGTAACCAAAATATGACAAATAAGGTTCAGGAACATTGACTCATGATCATAATTGCGTAAATAAACATAAAGTAAACTGTCGGGGGTCGCTACAGTTCTCGCCATTATGCCAAATTAAATGTCTCGAACTTATGTACAAGTTAAAGTCTGAAGTAAAGAGCACATAAATAATTTGAAGTGAATGACAATTGACATACAACATATAAAAGCCCATATAGATTTAACATTAATTAATATAATAAACATCAACTAGAGTCTGGACATAACTCATGGGTGAATTAATCCATCACAAAAAATTAATTTCATATTCATATTCAATTTTCATCATTTCATGCCAAACATAGTAATTATTATACATGTACTGTATACCAGACATGACAACATGAATATCAAACTATATCTTGCACAAGTTCGCCATAAGAACACATTTTGATTAAAAAATGTACTTTCAGTTACCCATTTTATCCCATTTACTTCTTAAACCTATGAAACTGTCGCAAGATCGATCGTTGATTGTTTACATCCGAAAATACATCCGAAAATAGAACGTCCGATTTTATCCGAAGTTGAGTTCCGGATTTCGCTCCAATTCACATGTTTTTTTTAATGCATATGCGCGGGCATGCGACAAGGTAATTTTGCGCGATATTTTGAAAACTTAGAAATGATCATATTTTGCATATGTGCATGAAGCACCCGCGTGCTTGCTACAGTTTTTGAATAAAATTATGTTTTTTTGCACCCCAAAAACTTGTTTTCGGTTAAAAAGCAGAGAAGGTTAGCGGGTGATAAACAAAAAATTACACAGATGTCAAACAATTGCTTTTCTTCGACACCATTAACTTCCAGACACCCAGAATTTACCTTTTCTCGTCGAAAATAAGGTCAAAACGAGAGTTAGCAATGTCAACATTATGTCGAACGCCGCATGCGGAAGTAAAATTATTCAATATTCAAGACCCGTTTGTCAATCGATTTCTTCAAGTTGCGCTATCAAAATGGTATTAATCGGTTAAATAAAGCTTAATTTTTATAATGATATAAGAAACTGGATTGCTTACCTGCTTTTAGCTGTAAAACATCACTAAAAACACTGACCTATTTTACCATTGAGCAGAATAAGCCAATCAAAAAAGCCGAGCCTCGTTGTCGTTGCTAGCTAAAGAGAGGGAGATGCGTGCAATGATCAAAGTTATAGGACACTTATCCTTGAACAAATCCTGAAGTACAGAAGCAAATACCTGCCGCTGAAAATGTGTTTGCTATGCTACCTGTCCTATAGGAGGCATCAAACTAGTCATTTATGTAATTGAGGGTAACATTGATATACTGTATACATACATTAGTTTTGTTATTGTAAGTATCGTACAGCCATATCATTATCGCTAATTGAACACACATTTCATATAATACAAGTAAACGGTGCGTATATGCGTTTAAGTTTAAGCAAGATACGTAACTTTTGTGTGCGTTAGTTTTGTCTTCTTTCAGAAGTTGGCAACGTCTTATATAAGTGATGTTTGGATAAAGGAAATAAGTTTCCCTTAATCAATCGTGTCGCGTTATTGTAAAACTGGGCTAAATTCATGTGCGTAAACTGTCATCCCAGATTATCCCTTACAGTCCTCACAGGGACGGTACTTTCCGCTTTTATGGATATTTTCGTTGATAGGAAATCTCATTTTAACGAAAATCCAGTGTAGGTTGAAAGTGTTGTCCCTGATAAACATGTGCGGGGTGAACATGCTAATATGTCATGACACTTTATTCACATGAATTAAGCCCTGTTTTCCATAACAAAGCTCATATAGTCGCACAATTATTTAAAGATAGGATACCCAGTCAATACTATAGTCATAATACGATAAACTGAAACGTTCATCCAAGAACCATACCCTTAAATTAACAACCATATCTATTCAATTGTGGTGCATTCAATATATTTATTTCGGCAAAAAAGAATGTTTCACATAAAAATAATTGAACACATTACATAAAAAGGATGCATATACCATAAATAAGTACATTAACAGAAGCAAAACTAATTATAAATTTAACACAACCATGAAATGCTTTCCAATAAAGAGGATTGCACAAAAGATATATTCCTTATTTTAACTTGGGTCCGTGTGAATGAATACGTTCTAAATAGCACTCAATATTAAATAAAGATAATCATTAAGATGGAATTAACTAAACTTCTATATACAACAAAAATGATTTAAGGGTCCTCAATAGTACTTTGAAAAATATAAGATACCGAAATGTATGTTTTCATCCGGAGCACGACAAACACGCTATTCCACAATATTCTTGTAATATATAAATGTTTTCGCGTTTGCTCGAATTTAAACATTAATGATAGAATCGCAACGTTTCGATTCTGTTACATGACCATATCTTATTATAAATATATATCGGTCTATTTTGATAATGCGAAGTGTACGCGGCTGAATAACTATTGTCATGTCAATTTAACAGACGTTCTTGGTCGTGATCCTTGTCTTAATAAAAACAAAAACTGAAGCAAATATTATAAAATGTTCGATACAATACAATATACACAAATCTGAATGTGATATAATTTTTTTAACATGAACAATATATATACTTGCAAACAACAGTTACGTTGTATTCCATATTGCATGGAAATGATTTATACTGAATACACCGTTTTAATGTCAAGATCAATTACAGTATGGCGTATTGGTTATAAATATACATACCATGAACTGTAGATAGACCTGATGCACGCACAAAATCATTTAAGAGCAAGGAGATAGAAAGGGTATGGGTAACCCGGTCTTCAACGATAAACGATCTATATAACGGTAATTGCTAGTATATCAACAACAGAAGGGAAAAATCAGTTGAGTCTGATATTTTTTAATCTTCATAGTACTACGTGCCTCTCCGTCTTACTTGGTAAAAACATATCCGCTCGTTCTTATCATGCAGTGTTATTGATACGTTATCTAGATCCTGCTTTACCTATGGACCAAACACAAAAGAATGCAAGTTTAAACGATCATGCCTTCATGGTTTGTGGGGTTTTGTTTATAGCAGGATCAAACGGCTTTTTGCCACTGTTTCAAGTGTCGCATGTGTGATTTAAGATAAGAATATTCGTTTCTACTCGTAGATTTGTTCTCGCGCGTACATTCCACTTCAGATGAAAGCTAATGAGCCGTTATTTAATAGTGTAATGGTGTACAGTTATTATTACACCACACCTCTTATGGCAAGAGGTTTTGGCAGTTTTCAGTGTTTGTGTTTTTTGCCGGGCGAGACAATACCCTTCATGTTTGTACCATAGTTAAGAGCGCCTTCTCTAAGTTAACTCACTTCGTGTCGCTGTATTCTTGGTTTTATATACACGCCAGGAATATACGGTCGGTAATTGAACTTCGCAATCCGGGACGGATTGTGGAGCGTGATGTTTTCAATTGATCATATTTAGGGTTTTCTTAAATTCAGGAAATCGCTAGGACCTATTATCTATAGGTGACTTATACGTTATTGATTCAATACGTTGGCACAACTTTCTCTCTGTCAAGTGTTAGGAATTTGATATAGTGCGTCGGATAATACACGGATTTAAAATATTTAAAAAAGAGTTATTAAAGGTCAAAAGTATATAGGGAAAAGAATAATAATACCAAATTAAACTTCTAATTGATGTTTTGAATATTTGATTGTGTGAACTGTGGTTAATAATAAATTATCTGTTGATCCTCTCGTATATAGATAGTTCATGTAGGCCTGTGTGTTTCCTCTCGTATGCCTTTCAGAAAATAGTGTGAGTGTATCGGGTATTTTTTGCTGAAAGAATAGGGACTTGGATACCTTGTAGGATTTATTACTGACAGCATGGGTGATGAATACGAAGATTTCGAAGAGGTAAGTTTGTAAAATGAATGCAAGATATGTTTATGGCTCCAATTACTTTATTCAGCAAAGCAAATTATTACAATAGAGTGTAATTGTTGTTGTTGTTTTTATGAAAAGCGACTCTCTTATGGCTAGATCTGAAATAGGTAAGTCAAGACAATTCGATAATTAGGAGTTGAACTCTTTGATACGATACTTTTTCTAACATTCTCTTAGATGTTATGTATAATCATTATTACCATTCAATACTTGTGTTCCTATGCTAAATTATGTGAAATTAAGCTATTGAATAGCATAATTCAGTATATGCAGTTCAAACAGTTTCCATTGTACGATTACCTATATATCTTTCAGTTAATTATATTAATGTTTATTTTAAAATGTTAATTCTATGGTCTTTCAGAAGACTAAAAGAAAGATCTTATCAGATGTAAACGATTTTAAGGTAAACGTTCATCAAATTCCTTTGCAAAGGAGTAAGAATTAAAAAAAAAAATGTTCAAATATTAAGCATGGCATCATTTGGCATTTAGCCTGTCATCATTGACATAAGAATTAAGTCTGTTGTACAAGTGGAATAAACAAGGCAGAACTAATATCCGTTTTGTTTTTCAAGCTGCGTTGCTTTGCGCTCGGCATATTGCAACCTGCAGTATGTGTTTTATCATTCTCTAAGACCGTGTCTAAATATCCATCTAAATAACATGCCAGGTCTCGGTATTTTAATACTATAATTTTATAGTAAGTAAAACCAGATTAAACCCTAGAGGCGGGTAGACAGGTGTTTGGATGAGTACCAGGATTGCTATCCGCATAATAGCGCAGACGCCGTATCCGCTCCTTCAATCTAATTTGTCAATGATAACATCTCATTTCTTGTAGAAGAATATCCAGTTAGAAAGATAGCGCCGATTTGTGAACGACGACATACCACTAACATATTGTTGCCTGTTGCGATCCTGATCGTCATGTAGTTATGTAATTATGTTCAGCAGTCGTAAATGAGACAGGCAGACTGTTCTGTGTTTGTAGTCACAAGAGGCTTAAATATGGTTCATGGGTCCAGTCTTGGGTATGCATCAACATATAAGTGCAAACTTTACCAGAAATATAATATACATATTCTGTTTTTATTTATCACTCACTTATTTATTCACTCATGCATTTATTCCTTCATTGATTCTTCTATTCGTTAATAAACATTGTTTCTCTTGGTTCGCTTGGTTCGAAAAATCGGACATTGTCCAGAACACTTGATAATTCATTAGGCGCATTGGTAAAATGGTAAAAGTAGCTTTAGTTTTTGAGGTGTATCAAGCTGGTTGCCCAAAGCGTTTTTAGGTGTGTTTATTTACTTATTTGTACATACTCGCAACAAACGAGTCTTATCAAAATTCTTACAATAATTGAAAGTTACTTACGAATTTTTAGTTCCAAACAGCATTAATGAGGAATTTAACCTAAACTATTACCGTTAAAGACCACAAAAAATATAATAATGCATTGACATTCTTACTTTTATTATTTATTGAGCCGCGTTCTGAGAAAAAAAACACATGCTTAATGCACGTGCGTAGAGTATCTACCGAAATAAGCCTGTGCAGTCCGCACAGGCTAATCATGTAAGACTTTTTTTCTGTCTAGACTGGATTTGCGTTTAGTTGAGATTTCCTTTAAGCGAAAAATACCATGAAAGCGGAAAGAGTAGTCCCTGATTAGCCTGTGCGGACTGCACAGGAGTATCTGGGATGACACTTTACGCACATACACTAAGCCCAGTTTTCACAGAACGTGGTTCAATTAACTAATTATATAGGCATTTTGTTATACTGACGAAGCGGGCATTACATCCTATGTAAATAAGAGATCACTTCTCTCGAGGAAACTGCAATCCTTCGCTAGAGGATGTATATTCTCTTTCGACGATCTTGACTAATTACGCAACTAATTGATGCACTAATTGCAAACACACCTTGGTAAATTGCGAAGTATAAGAAGCCACAGGCGCTCGTATACGCAAGAATAACCAATCTGTGCATTATCATTCAGCTAATGGTGTATAGAACCTTTCATCATTTTTTATATTTTGTGTACAGATGTTATTCGAATAACGTATTAATCATATGAAAACTGTACATCTCGAAACTTTCAAAGAATATGTTAAAAGTACACAAAACGTTACATCATATGTGTCATAAGGGTGTTTTTATGATAATATATAAATAACATATGAGTCGCGTCATGCGAAAATGGGTCTTATGCCATATGCGGCCATATCGCGCAGCCTGGTCAGTACCCTATTAAGTCACGCAATGTTTCTTGGACAGCGAAGCTCCTGATCAGACTTCCGACTTGGTATGACTGAAGACCTATTTTCGCATTGCGTGGGTCATACATAATAGGACTAATTACAGACCCGTCCTCTTTTCTCGCTGGAAGGCCATCGATTCAAAAAATTAGTTGCATAAACAAAGCGCTAATTTAATGAGAATGTTCCTGCACAACTCTTCCACAATATTGGTTGTTATAACTGTTGAACGAAATTCGAGTGCATATTTTTCTCACTTTAATGGTTAAGTACCAGTTTATCAATGGTGCAAATCAATGAGCAATAAATGTGCTCACGTGGATAACTAATCAGCCAAGCAAAGAACATTTTGAACTTTGCTGCACCTATCCTTGGTTCGAATATATCGACCTTGAATTTAGATGCAAATGTAGGTTATGTATTATAAGCAGAAGAATATGAATTATAGATTCGCATTCGCTGGTAGTACATTATATTTGTGAACTCTGCATATATAGAGCAATATTCCATCTTCACTGCATTTTAGAATGTTCAATTTAACTTTTTACAGAATTTGCCGAACTAATCTTTTTAGCTACCCTTAGTTATTACATTCTTATAGTTACAAATACATAATACATTATAAACTCCGATAAAAAGTCGAAACCTAATGTGTCTATTCATCTTCTCTTACATGATAAAGCATATTTGAGCGAATGCGATTTACGACAATGGCCCACGGCGTTGTTATTGCATTCTTATCTTTAATTCTGCATAATTTCTTCATAATTCTAGTTAGCTTCTTGACTACTACAAGTCCTTGAAAATAAAATTCTAAAACTGAGTGTGAAACTGTGCATTGAATCAAATGGATCATTTGTCTTTGCCTTTTTTTTCTAATCACGTTACATTCCCTAACATTATGAAATAGTTATTGAACATAACAGAATCGACCTTAAAATAGAAGTTTTTTTATATGAACAAAGGGTCCAATATATTTTATTTGATGAATGTTGTTGTTGGACGACCATACATTTCGACGTCAGTTAAACTAATTATTTTGCTCCCAAATAGAATCAAATTTTCGCCGCTAAGGAAAAAAATAACACATTTATTTTCATTATTCCACTAATTTGTGCCAATGTACCCGCAAATTGGCTTAACGTTTATAACTATTCCAACAACGTCAATATATTAGTAAAGGGAGACAACTATTATACCGCTTTACGAAGACTTGATAGAGAGACAGACAGTTGCCTCTCTCTAATTTCCTTTTTTCTGTACAAAATGAACGTATAATGTTATTTCGGTGTAAATCACATTGCTCGATGTTATATAAAAATAAGAGAATTTATGAAAGCTTTTTTTTAATATATAGTTTTTAGATCTTCATTTCGAAGGCTTCTTTTTAGGTTGTTACATTTGAAACTGTGAAATCGTTTTGTTACGAACTCTTCTTAGGGACGTGACTTTCGTAAGGAAAGTTATCATATCTGTACATCTGATGCTACAGTATTATCACGAATAAACCACATGCGTTTACAAATCTTATTTTATAAAAGGAACTTCATTTATGCATGTTATAAACATCAAAGAACCGTTCTGGAGTTTTCGTCCATTTGCCGTGACACCGTCAAAATGATGCGTCAGATTTCTATCTGCTCACCTTTGATTTTGGCGAAAAGGATCATAAACCGATTAAAAATTAAATTATGCCTGAATCGAATAGAATCCTGTTATTCCCTTATTATATCGTTTCATAAGATTGCTCTGCAATATGCGACACTTATATGAACGAACAAAATGTTCATATTAATCACAGACTGATAAACCTGTTATCAGTTTAGCGAACGTAAATATGCAATATATCCCATGTTATTATTATCACATAAACATCCTCCTAAAATCATTCATAAAAACGCACAAAACACTTTTACCTTATCTGAAAACCATCTTAAGATCGCTAGAAAATTATTATAATAATACCACTGGGGGCTGACGACGTCAAAGCGTAGTCCGTTTCTCTACGACGTCGGTTATATGTTCTACTGCGAAACATGGTGTCATTACACTAATTAATCGGGCGAGTTTCATTTTTTCTGGTATTTATGATTTATAGAACGGAACATCCAGTAATGGTAGGTACTTATTTTTAATAACAAACTAATTACAAATGCGCGTTGTTGCATTTTTAGCTAACATCGAAATATATTAATTTGAAGAAATGCATAAGGCGTTTATTCTGTTAAAATAGCCAATTACAGTAATTTAACTTAAATGAAACTACATGTTACTTTGATACACTGTACATTAAACATTTTAAAGTACAAACCAGGTTACGAACATATATTTTAATCATTCATATGCTTTGTTTGGAAGGAAATTACAAGTCGTTTTATGTATAGGTTTTGCACAGAGTATGTATTGGTTGTGCAACGAACTACAAATATAATGTATAGGTTACTCAACGAAGTACTGTATCTGCACTTAGATGGCATGTGTATTGTCACGATGTTTCGTAGTAAAACATATACCCGACGTCGTAGAGAAACGGACTACGCTTTGACACGTCAGCCCCCATTGAATACCCCTTTATAAACTGTCTCCTTCTAAAGCACTAACTGCAAGGGACATTGCTATTGTATTTAGTTCTTACTTGTATGGACCTGATAGTTTTCCCTGCTTGACCGTCAATAAAGCCCTTTATAGGTATAAGCATATCCCGACAATGCCGTTGCTGCTCTTGAAACTACAATACTGAGTTATACTTTACTAAAACAATCCTTTTTATTTCATGAACTTCTTAAATAAAATTAAATACCATATTTCTGGTTTCAAGATATATCGTTTCCTTTAAATCGTTAATAGTCAATTTCGAACTCACATTTTTTATGGCGATTTTCATAAGCGGGTTTAACAATGAAAATGTTCCCATTCGGACGCTAGTTAATAGGCTATTACGATCTTTTCGATCGAAGGGCTATAATTGCTTTACACTACATTACACATGCTTACTAGTTTTGTATTGTGGATTACTTTTGTCCGTGGATCGATCATCTATTCTCCAGTTTAATAGCTTTAAGGTACATAACACATATCCCTTAACGCATTTAAATAGGGATTACGATTTATATTGTTTTCATATTTAAGCTTCGGTCTCTTGCTGAAACTATAATTCCATTCATTGAATTGATGGATCATTGAGCGACGTTTTAGTGTCATTTGTTCTTATACCAATCTCATTCACTCGTGTTTACGTTACACTATGTCTAGGTTATTAATCATATATATTAGATCAACTTATACTTGATAAATCAAACATCAAGTTTTACGTGTTGTATGTGTCTGGCTTATTAATGAAAACAACTCTAATGCATTAAAATATCTCTGCAACCCATCTCTTATTTAAACGACTAATGCTCTTTTATGGCTGCGAACTGAGTGCCTCCATGTAGTTATCGATTTCTGGGAAAAGATGGTGTCCTCGGATGTCAACGCTCTTGTATGGTCTCCAAAATCAATGAGAAATTGTTGCTAGGGTTTCCAGGAGACGCGCGTTAACAACATTTCTACTTTCGATGTACATATTACACATGATTTATGAAGCTAATTAGTCCTATCGGTATGGAATCTGCTTTCAGCATAGCAGGTCACGATCTACGTTACAAAGTTTTGTTTTTAATTCCAAAATGGTGTATGATTAAATTATTAATTTATGTATCGAAAAGAATTGCAGTGTGTCATAAAATTATTTACAATATTGTTACGATATATCTTAGCAGTAAGTACTTGCATTTATTTTTTGTACTTGGTGGGTACTTAAACACAAACTTATATATATTGTAAAACAAATTTCAACTCTTCAGTATTGTCAATGGCTAAAACATTTGCCTTTGCTTAATGGAACAGGTACACAAATCAAGTGCACATAAAACTTCGAGTGTCATTAAATCTTCAACTAGTTGTTCGCGAACATTTATGCTTCGTTACCAAGAAAACTCCTCACCTTCTTAATGTTTCTTCACAATCTTGGCGAGTGACTTTGTCTGCGTGTACGCAATGCATTATTGATATGTAGGAATGTTGGTTGACGTTTTTTTAGTATCGAAACGTTAATTGGGCATCGTAATGTTTAGTTAATGTGGCGAATGCCGAGTTTCTTTTTTGTCGTCATGATTAAGTGCATGAAGAAAGAAAACTTTATTACGATAAGTCGCACCACTGCACAATAAGACTACTAAATTATTGACAACATGCTATTTTAATACTTTAAGACGTCATACATATCTTACGGACGTGGCGATAAACAGTTACGCATCTTGCTTTACAGAATCTTTTAGTCATGACGAGTAAGGGTATGTCGACATTGATGTTTTCTCTTGTCGCGTTTATTTCAAAAATTAAACAGGCATGCAGACGCAAAAATCTTGGAATCAGTTTTAAAAAAATAAAAAATAAATAAGGGATTTGTGCATTAATATATCAGAAGCATGCCATTTGCTTTAAAATGGTCTGTCAATCTGTGTTGCATATTTTGCGTCTATATTAGATAAAAATTGTTCTGACATTTAGAACAACATTTAGGTAAAAGGCTATAGTTCTTAACACTAAGTTGTATTTAAATTACGGAACAAAATATATCACATTCACAAGAAACATAACAATAATTACAAAAATATTGTAGCGGGTATATTGTGGTATATGAACTATATATGTGCACATTACAAGTCAATATTATTATAAAGAGTTTGCCATATTGTCTATGGTTTTTATTATCATGACATTAAAACTAACCACTGAGAATTCAAGTCTAAAATATATTGGACTAATTTATGAACAATGAGTGTGAATTATAATTCAATATTATAATAAAGTGTGATTCATATTTAAATGTTTTATCAAGTGTGTGTCTGAATAAAAAATCTTAATCGCTTATTTTTCTTTTAAAGTGGATCCGATATGTCGAAATAAGTGCGTATGACAACCAACAGTATGACATATTATGCGTTTCTGTATGTTTACTTTGAAAATATAACGTTTTGATGTATACATGTATGTGGTCAAAGTGTGTTGCTTATGCATCATGACGATTTAACGTGTTGATACTTGCCTTGTATTAATAAATCATCACGACATAAAGTAACTTAAGATAGTGAACCATTAACTGAACATGTCTGTGCCAATAACTATTGCAACGTATATGGTACACCCTGATGCTGTGATGATGTCAAAATTCTATGACGGCATGATATGAAAAAGGTGTCATGGCGAAAAAAATCAACGTGTCGACTAAAAACTACGATGGCAAGTCATTTTCACAAGAGCATAACGCCGAAAATTATGTTTATTTGTCGACTAAGAATAAGATTTCAAAACTTCAAGAACCCGCATGTTGGCATAACAGCTTAAATCTCTGACGATATTTTATCCTTTAGCCGTCCTGTATATTTAACTGTTTCTGTGTTGTTTACTGTATTACTACATATATATTGATGACTTGCTAGGTTATACAATCATTTTCATTAACATTTTAGTATATTACTGTCACATAAACAATCAAGTAGATAATTTGGATATTTTACTCCCAATAATCATGCTTTTTCCTGTAGGTGCGAGATGATGATCTGAAATATTAACTATATGATGCTATATTCTTAAATCTTTTTGTAAAAAGAAGGGATGTAGTTGATGCGTATTAGTAATTTCATTTCATCATGCCTCAACAAGTTGTTGTTATGTGGCTCTGGTCTCCTTCCTACCATTGTGTAATTAAATAGTAATACAATTGAATGCGTTTTAATTCCCTTTTATTACTGTTTAATTTGAGTTGCAATGCTATGAGGTTAAATTTTATTTACACTTATATGTATCATGAATATTGCTGGGCCAAGTGTAAGGTTGAGCGCTCTATAACCGGTTTAAACCCCCAGTGCTTAGCATTGACCGTTCCTAGGCGGTGACCCCAGCTTTATTCTATTATGTGTATATGTTGTTTCGTGTTGTGCCGAACTGTACCGTTTTGGCAATTGGTTACTTGCCATTAATAAAGGACCACAAAGGTGTGTATAATAGAAATGCAATACTGCTGCAGCTTCTGTAGTTTCACCTTTTTATATTGCAAGTAACGTAATTTTGACATGTCGATATAACTTTATATGTGCTTTTAAGTAGACGAAGATATAGAGAATACATGGTACGTGCCGAGATAGAGAAAGTTTATCCGGTGAGGCTTAGAAAAAGAAAATAGGGCGAGCTTTAGCGAGCCCTATTTTTCTTTTTCGGGCCGAAACGGATAAACTTTCTCCATCTCGGCACCAATCATGTATTCGACTTATCCTGCATCATTTTAAATTATGCCGTGAACAATTTTTATCAAAGACAAATGATTAATTGACATAACAAAATAATTATTCCGGTCTGACCCCCTACATGTACACAACATTCCTTACGACCGAATAACTACCGATTGCGTCACGTAAAAATAGTTCCACATTAAACTGTTCCTTTTAACACTTTCCTATTGAAAATATGAGAAGAAATTAAAAAACGAATCGAGAATGTGATATTTGTATTGTTAGAAATTGAAATTAATATGCAACAGCAGAACAAAAACTTATTTTTATTGTTTATTGTTAGAAATTGAAAAAAATAACAAACAGCAAAATGAAAATCTCATTGTATTTATCTCAATGACAGCTTTAATCCAATGCTGATATCAAAAAAGTTACAACAATGTGCACTTTCATTTTCTGTTCTTCCATCCCTTTATGGAAATGTATTTTAAACCACACTATTTTTGTCATAGCGTTTGTATCGAATTATGAATGCTAACTCTTCTGACCCAAAACACGATTTACGAAACCGTAATCCTGTCGGAGCGAGTTATTTTATTCCTATCGAAGATAACAATTATGCATGACAAATACACAATCCGATATACGTTTTGGATTCGTTCGATGCTTTAAAAATATTAAATATTTAACTGTTAAAACACCACCACGTCCAAATTGTTGTCCCTAAAATCCAGAGAGTCTTGCTAAAACTAGTATGTTTCGTCAAACAAATGACGTCAGACGAGCTACGTCATCAATTGCGTAATCAAGCGAATGAAAAAAATACGGAAAGCTAGTTCCGAAATATATTTTAAAGAAAGAAACAAAATAGGATGATATGTAATATAAACATTAACATGCATGATGCGTCTCGATAAATTTCAATGGTCAAATACTAGAACATGTTAATCGACGCGTATTGAAAAGGTTACACTCAACTTTGTGTCACAGCGTGCGTAGAAATACACTACTTCCTGTTGACCGGAGATAGGAAAATTATTGTGCCACCCCTTTATTTGGTCAATGTTGGCGACAGAGGCAGGATAAAATGTTTTCGATCTGATTTTAGGGACATTTCATTGTGAGTTCAAATGGTCAATATACTTTCAACACCTTTGCAAGTCGGATAAACCCTCGCCAACATTATATTGGTGAGATAACCTAGATTATGTCATCCAAATATTTTTTCGGGAAAAGCCGGAAACATTTACGTCGAGACTTTAACTTAATGTCGTTATAGCGAGTAAAATTAAGTGGGAAAACCCTACAAAACTATAACGACAAACCACGTCATTTCACAGTAAGTCGAAATAAACTAATCCGGCATGACCATATTATCGGGTTGTATTACAGTAAATAAAATTGCTGCATTAATAACATGACATATATTTTGTTTAAGTTCTGAGGCGATTAATGTTAATTGTTGTTTTTTTTTTAAATGAAAAACGATCGTCCATGAAATCAATTAGATCTAGCAGTTATTATATTGATGTTTCTACATTGGTACTGTAATTTATTATAAGCACAAAGCCGATACTGACACGCATACTCGTATAAGTTTTAGATAAAAAAAAAAACAAATAGTACATTTGTCGTATGAAAAAATCTACAAAAGTACATATTTCCCATATGTCAACATCTTTTACGCAAAACTTCGCAACACAATTGTCAGGAAATTTTAGCATAGTATTTAAACACTTGTTGAAGAAAAGACAGAACGTTTTCTTCCGGCTTGGTTTAGGTACTTCAGTTATTCATTCGGGCCTTCTTACTGGTGGGAGAAGTCTCAGACATTATTTGTATTGGCTGTTGACAAAAGATAAATAACCTTATGAATCTGGGTTAGACAGCTACGACGAAAATTATTTTTATTTTGTTTGGCATTGTTTGGCTTGTATGTACAACGATGTATCAATTTACATTCAGGCATCTATTTTTGCTACAACAATCATGTCATAGAGGTAATATAAGAAATTAACTTGAAATAAATACATGTTTGTATTTCATGTAGATAAAAATTACCAAGACCTGCAGACGGTGAACGAACAAATGAGTAATTAGTATAATGGTTATGTAATTAAGATTAGGTATCTTGGATCCATGCAAATTTGTAAACAGTCAACACTGTACAGCAAAGCAACACTTAAGATAATAGTTAAAAATAGCTTCAAAATAATGACGTCGTATTGTCATTTTCATGCCAGAATATAGTGATCAGTAGTTACGGTTTCTTTTTCAATTTATATTCCATTGCAGTAATTTCGATAGTATGCGTGTACAAAGATATAAGTCGTCGTTGCGTAGTAGATATGGTGTCCGCCTGGCAGCCAGGAGGTCAAGAGTTCAATCCCTACTGTTGGGGCGTTCTTAAGATGTGCCCAAAGACACCAAGTACTGGTTCTACCCTGGGAACGGACTCGTGATTGTTTCAATAAGCCTAAGGTTCTCTATGCAATCGAGCTAAATAGGTTTTTAAAAATTAAATTTAATCAGGAACCTGCATGTTTTACTGAACACAAACTCATGTTCAAAAGCACCGAAGATCATTGGATGGCGACAAAATAGATCTGTTTCTAACATTAAAAAAAATAAGATGATTTTTATGAAGCATAATTCAAATTTATTTGAACAGACGGGGAAAATTATAATTTTAAATTACACCAACATAACTTGTTACATTTAACACTATCAAAAGTGGTTCATATGGAATGGAAGACAACAATGATGGCAACAAAGTATCGCAAAACAATATATAACTTTGTTAAAGTGTCGCCACAAATCAAGGACAATCTAACGACATATTAGTAAATAAGTATCAATGATTAAGTATTAATAACGTATTGATTCAGATATCGTTGCTTATAGAACGTTCTCTTTAAGTTATCCCAGCAGTTGACATAATAGTATGCATTATAGTCAAACAAGTAAAATAACATTCCTAACAAACACGTTTAAAATATAGATTCGTTTATTGAAAATCACAAATCGAAATCGGTAAAAAAAAACTCTGTTTTTGTTTTTATCAATAACTAAGACAGTTGTGTATTACTGACATAGGGTCTGACAAATGAGTATAATATTGAAAGCCTGAGTGTCGCAGTAGAAGATTGTTAAATTCTGACCCTTGAGGTCCCAGGTTCGAATCCAGGGAAGGCGTATTATTTAAATTTGTCTTGTTATCATACTTATTTAAAAAAAAAAATAAAAAAAAAAATATATACGAAAATCTCTTAACAATTCCCTTTATAGTTGCAGACACAGATCCATATCTTGAAGTCTCTGATCATTTCTCGCACGTTGGATTTTCGGGAATTATCTATACTCAGTCAAATTCTTCGTTTTATTCTGTCTGTGATAAATATCAATAATCTCGTAGCATCTAGCAACAATAGTGGAATCGGACACAAATGTTCAATTTTCCGTTGGCGTGCTTTCCGCATGTCATCTCATATTAATTGTCTATATAGTCGCTCGGTGTATTTGGGCGTTTGGAAACATCAGATATATTTCATACACGTCGCTCAAACCAATCTAATCGATCAGTAGCGGTTTCGTAGTACGATAAGATAGACATGCCAACGAGTGCTTTGATATCTTTTCGTACAGGCTGATGTCCATAGACAATCTTACTACTACCATATTGAGCCTTCAAGGCCAGAGGCGGGAGTAGTGATCCATTGTTAGTACGCGGACTGAGAGATCGTATGGTCCTGCGCTTGAATTCTAAGAATATCACTGAAAGTTTATTAAGCAAGAACATTATCCTACACTTCCTTCTCTAAACCCATGTGTATAAAGGAAAGGAGTCGTTACATACTGCACGCTGTGTTAACGGAATCGACTAATCACCCAGAAGGGTTAAGTCGGTTGTAGATGCACGTTTATATCAGAATCAGACAATAAACATGACCATAAAGCCATTGACTTTTACTAATGATATTCTAATCAAATCCTAAGAAAAGCATGGGCACCTGAAAAACTATATTCCAATATGGACGATATTGCGCTTAACTTGTTACTTAAGCTAAGCTAGGGTATTTTTCAATATTTTGGAAAATACTTTTACTTTATTTTAAGCATACAATTTTCAACATAATAATGGTTAACACTTATTTTGATTAAGAACATTTACATCTTTATATCTTTCACAAAACCTATTGTGTTTTCAGTAAGCATGGTAATAAACTGTCGTATAAAACTTACAATTTTCAATAGATAAAATATACCACTATTACAAGATACGCGCAATTCAAAATTAATACGGACATATATGGTAATATATATCGTTACACTAAAGACTTTAGATGGTATCATTAAACCTTATGCTTTTGATGCAATCGAACTGAAATTTAAAGGTTTAAACTTTACTCATATATCATTGATACTAGCAATAAAGCCGTTGCCGGAAGCATCATATACTCGCAATTACGTGGTACACATTTTCCGCAGTTCTTGCAGAATACGTGTATCAAGGATTTATGGAGGACATACACTATCTGAATTTATCGCTAAGTCTTCGTGTACCTGCATCACGAAATCTCAATGAATGCTAGTAACTATAGACATCAGCAACCCTGACCGAAACTTCACACGCACATTATTAAAAGATATATTAACAGTATAATCACACGTTCGGAGACAACATAGTTGTTTTTCGAACGCCGTCATAGTCAATTAAGTGCAAAGGAGACCCCATCTGCTGGCTATTTAAGAACGATATATGTATGTTGTCATCTATATTATATGCATGTACGATTATAAATAATTGACTTATTCAAAGTGCCAACTATAAGAAGAATATTTTCATTGTGTTCTTAATTTATTGTAGTCGTACATATTTTATGCAACTTCTCTTATCTTTCATTTACAATCTTTTATAATAACCCTTTACATTATCTATATATTCTTAACCATTACTAATGAGTAAGCAATTGATTATGTTGTTGCACTATAATGTAGATTCGCCATATCCGGATAGGACAAATGTTTTACATAATAAATGATGACATGACTGTAGCCGGAAAAGGTTCACCGTGTGATTTTTCATTGTACGATCAGATGTACCATTATAATTTTGGAATAGGGCCATAAATAATACTTATATTTGTACAACGTTACAAGACTAAATTTAATACTAATTATTTTGTTATCACGTACAATGACCCAAATATAATCGTAGGTATTTTTTTTTTAGTTATATTCAATGAATGGTCATCATGAAGATTCGAAATTTAAATTGCAATTCAACACATATATGTAAACATTGTTTGAAGAGGATGGTATCAACATGACAACCATTCATGGAATATATCAACGCTCATCTAACCACAAAAACGTTTTATTACTAACAGCATAAACGTTATTATAGGAACAATCGAAGTGACTAAATAAAATGAATCCACTCAATGACAAAAACGGTATTGATGACCAAATATACCAAATATTTGCTTATATATTGTCGTATAGAAATCGTTTTATGGTGTTTTACCAGCGACATGTATACGCACAGAACAAACAATCCCGCGGTAGTTGTTCACCACTGGTTATACATAAACAGGTCAGTCTTTGAACTGCTCATTGGTTCGCCAAATGTGTAAAAACAGTCAAGCAATCATGCAGATGCCTGTAAAGAATTCGTAATATTCCAAAAGAACATTATCGATTTGCAAGGCGCCTTTACAAACAAGACACGCAAATCCCCTTTATATTTCTCAATATCCTAGAGCAATGTGGTCTAGAAACCAATATAATTTCACGTTCGCTTCACTCGAACAGTATTTGATTGAACCAATTGCTGTTGGTGGTCTATATTGGATTGTGTGAAGATTGTGAGTAGTGTTGTTACGATTTAATGCATTTATATTCCGGATAATTTGCAGAGTGAGATATGATCAAAGAACAGGTAGGTAGGTTTATGATGCTCACCGCTATATGAGCCGCTTCATGTTCAAAGAGGTTTTATATCTTTGTATATCTCAAAATAAGAGAAATATTCCTCAAAACGTTCTTCCTTATTGCAAGAATTAGAACAAGCGCTTGTGAATTATGTTCCTGGCATGTTTGCGTCGTGATAAGTCAGATCTAATTATCAGTCCAAGAACGGATCCGAAATTAGCTCACTGAAAATCTCTGTTAATCAAAAGTGATGCTTAGATACAAGATACGTAAATCTATTTCCAATGAAATAAAATTTGGCAGAGGACTCCGAATAAATGGTACATGCAACACGATGCTGGACATGTAATCTTTCCGTATAACTTTCATTGTTAACGACACATGAATGTTTTTGAACTTTGTATTTCTCGACAAGTAAGATGGTTGACTGGTTCGAATGGGGCTGAATTGTTTAACTTCGTTTGTTCCATGCCTATTCCAAACAGATAACGTTTTTATTAAGATTATTATCTTGCTTGAGTTTCTTTAACCAAATGGTGAGCTATATGGTTGCTATATGTACTAGACATAATTATTACATGGTGTGATAAGTTTTGTAAAAATGAATGTGTTGACGTTGGTATTAATATTTATCACATGCTATACACTGTTTTTTAATGTAATACAGACATTACATATTTTTTATATAACACATGTGTAGTACAACATTTTTAAGCGTTTTAATTGGCTACAGAATCAATAACTAACCAACGCATGGCTTTATTTTCGTGAAATGACGTCGTCAACATGAAATGACGTCACGATAGTAAACAACTTTTAGATCTATCAGCATTTGTTTGGTCAATTAACTTAAAAATGTATTTTATTTAGTTTAAAAGCATATGATAAAAAAGATCTGACACTCGTTGTCATATCATACCATATTTTATTAAACTCGTCCAGGAATTTCGTTAGTAAGCTCGCCAAAGGCTCGCTTACTAACAAAATTCCTGAACTCGTTTAATAAAATATGGTATGATATGACAACGAGTGTCAGATCTTTTTTATCACATGCTTTTAAATGAGCAAATTAAATAAATATT